>CM059199.1:73669927-73851641 GCA_030323885.1 Branchipolynoe longqiensis | reverse complement strand
CCTACAAATGTGGGTTATAATCAGGGAGTAGTGCATACAAATGTGGGTTATAATCAGGGAGTAGTGCATACAAATGTGGGTTATAATCAGGGAGTAGTGCATACAAATGTGGGTTATAATCAGGGAGTAGTGCATACAAATGTGGGTTATAATCAGGGAGTAGTGCATACAAATGTGGGTTATAATCAGGGAGTAGTACATACAAATGTGGGTTATAATCAGGGAGTAGTGCATACAAATGTGGGTTATAATCAGGGAGTTGTGCATACAAATGTGGGTTATAATCAGGGAGTAGTGCATACAAATGTGGGTTATAATCAAGGAGTAGTGCATACAAATGTGGGTTATAATCAGGGAGTAGTGCATACAAATGTGGGTTATAATCAGGGAGTAGTGCATACAAATGTGGGTTATAATCAGGGAGTAGTGCATACAAATGTGGGTTATAATCAGGGAGTAGTGCATACAAATGTGGGTTATAATCAGGGAGTAGTGCATACAAATGTGGGTTATAATCAGGGAGTAGTGCATACAAATGTGGGTTATAATCAGGGAGTAGTGCATACAAATGTGGGTTATAATCAGGGAGTAGTGCATCAAATGTGGGTTATAATCAGGGAGTAGTGCATACAAATGTGGGTTTAATCAGGGAGTAGTGCATACAAATGTGGGTTATAATCAGGGAGTAGTGCATACAAATGTGGGTTATAATCAGGGAGTAGTGCATACAAATGTGGGTTATAATCAGGGAGTTGTGCATACAAATGTGGGTTATAATCAGGGAGTGTTTGGAGTAGTGCATACAAATGTGGGTTATAATCAGGGAGTAGTGCATAAAATGTGGTTATAATCAGGGAGTAGTGCATACAAATGTGGGTTATAATCAGGGAGTAGTGCATACAAATGTGGGTTATAATCAGGGAGTAGTACATACAAATGTGGGTTATAATCAGGGAGTAGTGCATACAAATGTGGGTTATAATCAGGGAGTAGTACATACAAATGTGGGTTATAATCAGGGAGTAGTGCATACAAATGTGGGTTATAATCAGGGAGTAGTGCATACAAATGTGGGTTATAATCAGGGAGTAGTGCATACAAATGTGGGTTATAATCAGGGAGTAGTGCATACAATGTGGGTTATAATAGGGAGTAGTGCATACAAATGTGGGTTATAATCGGGAGTAGTGCATACAAATGTGGGTTATAATCAGGGAGTAGTGCATACAAATGTGGGTTTAATCAGGGAGTAGTGCATACAAATGGGTTTGTGGGTTATAATCAGGGAGTAGTGCATACAAATGTGGGTTATAATCAGGGAGTAGTGCATACAAATGTGGGTTATAATCAGGGAGTAGTGCATACAAATGTGGGTTATAATCAGGGAGTAGTGCATACAAATGTGGGTTATAATCAGGGAGTAGTGCATACAAATGTGGGTTATAATCAGGGAGTAGTGCATACAAATGTGGGTTATAATCAGGGAGTAGTGCATACAAATGTGGGTTATAATCAGGGAGTAGTGCATACAAATGTGGGTTATAATCAGGGAGTAGTGCATACAAATGTGGGTTATAATCAGGGAGTAGTGCATACAAATGTGGGTTATAATCAGGGAGTAGTGCATACAAATGTGGGTTAAATCAGGAGTAGTGCATACAAATGTGGGTTTAATCAGGGAGTAGTGCATACAATGTGGGTTATAATCAGGATAGTGCATACAAATGTGGGTTAAATCAGGGAGTAGTGCATACAAATGTGGGTTATAATCAGGGAGTAGTGCAACAAATGTGGGTTATAATAGGGAGTAGTGCATACAAATGTGGGTTATAATCAGGGAGTAGTGCATACAAATGTGGGTTATAATCAGGGAGTAGGCATACAAATGTGGTTATAATCAGGGAGTAGTGCATACAAATGAGGGTTATAATCAGGGAGTAGTGCATACAAATGTGGGTTATAATCAGGGAGTAGTGCATACAAATGTGGGTTATAATCAGGGAGTTGTGCATACAAATGTGGGTTATAATCAGGGAGTAGTGCATACAAATGTGGGTTATAATCAGGGAGTAGTGCATACAAATGTGGGTTATAATCAGGGAGTTGTGCATACAAATGTGGGTTATAATCAGGGAGTTGTGCATACAAATGTGGGTTATATCAGGGTAGTGCATACAAATGTGGGTTATAATCAGGGAGTAGTGCATACAAATGTGGGTTATAATCAGGGAGTAGTGCATACAAATGTGGGTTATAATCAGGGAGTAGTGCATACAAATGTGGGTTATAATCAGGGAGTAGTGCATACAAATGTGGGTTATAATCAGGGAGTAGTGCATACAAATGTGGGTTATAATCAGGGAGTAGTGCATACAAATGTGGGTTATAATCAGGGAGTAGTGCATACAAATGTAGGTTATAATCAGGGAGTAGTGCATACACATATGTGGGTTATAATCAGAGAATCGTGCATACAATTGCGGGTTATAATTAGGGAGTAGTGCATACACATGTGGGTTATAATCAGGGAGTAGTGCATACAAATGTGGGTTATAATCAGGGAGTAGTGCATACAAATGTGGGTTATAATCAGAGAATCGTGCATACAATTGCGGGTTATAATTAGAGAGTAGTGTATACAAATGCACGTTATAATCATGGAGATGTTAATACAGATGTGGGTTATAATCAATAGCATGGGTGAGTTGTTTGTGTAACTGCATTATATCAGTGGTTATTACAAATGACTAGTGTGTGTCAATGTGGCGCTTTTTGTAAGTACATGCTATAATTAGGAAGTTGTGGGTCTAAATATGGTTTTTAAACAGGCAGTTGTCTGTATTAATATGTGCTATAACAGAGTGTTGTGCATCTATATATATATGGGTTAGAATCAAGGATAATAATGTCGGCTACGCATGAATAAATGTTGGTTAAGCCACAGGAAATAGTGTCATCTATCTTCTAGTTAACGCAAACAAGAATTACTTTGACACACCAATTTAAACTTTGAACATTTATTCATGATCTATCTGTATCAATTGATCATTCCCCAAATAACTTGAACACAACCTATGCTACTTTGAATACAGAAACAAGAAAATAGTGCATGTGCCGAAGACAAGTCTACAGCTTACAGATATGACTTCCTGACAATAACTCAGTTTCAGATTTGTAGGAGTGGGTTAGAGTGCCAGCGAAGCCCCGGCCTATTTTAGATGTGTGTGTGGGTGTAGGCTTTGGTGTGTGTAGGTGTGATATGTATGAGGATGTGTATGTTGGTGTGGGTGTCGGTGTAGGCTTGGGTGTGTGTAGGGGTGTGTGTGTAGGTCTTGGTGTGTATATGGGTGTGGGTGTGTATATGGGTGTGGGTGTGTGTTGGTGTGGGTGTATATGTGGGTGTGGGTGTGGGTGTAGGTTTGAGTGTGTATAGGTGTGGGTGCGTATATGGGTGTGGGTGTGGATGTGGATGTGGATGTGGGTGTGGGTGTGGGTGTGCATGACAACCAGCTTGGATGGCATCTGTATTTACACAATAACCACTGACTTGGGAATCTTGCTTTATGGATGACCCACACCCTTAAATCGGCCACAATAGTACTTTATTATTCCGAATGAAAACCTCAGGGAATACTTGCCCGATTTATTGTTGATAGTTTAAGACTGTGTCAGTAGGAAGTGCGAACAACTAGCCGTAGCTACTCAGTCAGCTTGTTAACCACATCCACCTGCCTAGATAGACATCCACACAACATTCTGAATTGGCCAGATCAATGTCAAATGACAATAACCATGGTGTCTGATGCAATTTTGAAGTGTGTGAATTTGTGTCACATAACAACAAAGCTTAACTCACAAAACACGACTAACATGTTAATACCTAGAAGCGATACAGCCCAGTACATCTTAGGAAATCTAATACTTGTTCATGCTTTATGTTGGTAAATAGGCTTTGCATGTTATTTACATTGAAATGAATAGTTGAGGCGCAAAACCACGTAAACGCCAATAAAGAAAATAGAGATAAACATTGGAATCAAACCTTCAAACTGTTCTCTTTTAATATTCCTACTCTGTTGGTCATTGCTCCATAACCATGTGATCATAGGAAAGTGGAATTGGTGAGAATTGAAATTATTTTCTGCAAAAGATCTTTTATTTAGACTACATTTTTTGGATTGGCATTTACATTGTTTGGTGCTTGAACCCTTCAAATATTGTTTACACAAGGACATGGAATCTAAATACTTGAGTAGAATGTGTCAGAGTGTTAGTGTACACTGACACCCAATGCACTTGGGAGGGGGGATCTCCCTTGAGTAAAAATGCAGGAGTCAGCCACTGCTTGGTCCAGTTGATATTCAGCATGATGTTATGGATGTTCTTAAATGCCCAAAACCTCAAGGATATCACCATGGGGGTCATGAAAATGGGAAATATTACCCCTAGAGCGGGAGTGGAACCCACATCTCTTGCAGTTCAGGCCAGTGTGCTAACCATTACACCACCTAGGTTCCCTGATGTCACCCCCTATCCACACCCACCTGTCTATGTGGCTCCTTGCCTGAGAGGTCAGTGCAGACTACTACCACATTTTAGGCACTTATGCATTGTGTTATATGAGAGTGGGATTGAGTTGCGACAGTAACATCCTACCAGTATGTAAAGCATGAGATAGTTCAGCGATGCATCCTGGGTGATAATCTGGGTAAATACTATCCCCAATGTAAGGATACAGAACACAATGACGTAACTAATTCTACTTTCTGTAGCAAAAATCAGGGCAGAAATGATCAGTAAAATATACATCTCATGTTTAATTGATTACGGCCGATTTAGCATCAATATCCATATTCACATCAGCAAGTTTGTCAAATGTATTCAGTCTATTTTAGTTCCACCAACGAAATGTGACAATCACATTTATAATTTCATAGTAAAACTTACATACAATTCAGTGACGGCACAGTATGCATCAAATGACCGCAAATTTGGTTGCAGACACAAGCTTGAATTTTCTAAATTTATAGTAACTAACAGTGAAATTTACCTCAAAAGACAACTATATTATTATTTTGTCAGAAACAGAATCATAATTTCTATGTTAAATTCAGGACTATATTACATTACTGGCTGCTTTTTCAAATGATAAAATAATAATTTCCTTCAAATTCAACAACGAATCACTGAACAATATGTTGGTACCAGCACACGTCAAACTCCCATGTTGCAATCTAAATTACATTTCAAATTACTCACTGACAAACAGAATTTCTAAGTGAAATTCAGAATATATTACAATACTGGCTGCTATTTCAAATGATAAAATAATAATTTCCTTCAACCACTCAATAATATGCTGACATCAGTACAATTCAAACTCCCATTTTGCAATCTAAATTAAATCTCAAATTACTCAATAACCGCCTGCCAGATTTATGAGATTTATGAGATTTCTATCTTCCCTTCAGAGCAGACATTGCCTTTTTGTTAACGGATCTAATGCATATTACTGTCAACTTCAATAATATTGACCATAATTAATCGATCAAAGGACTCTTTTCTAATTAATGTAAAAGTAGTGAATGAGTGGTGCGGGGGGAGCGCTTTCATGATCATTTCTGGGGCACAGAGAACCATGAAGCACTCATCGCCCCTCCCCCCTGGGTGTGAGAGGGGGGATGAACTGCCACTCACCTCTCACTGGCACCCCATTGGCTCCCTTGGCCGGCCAATCACCGCTCAGCCAATCAGAGGTCATGCTTCACTGGGCTCCTCTCTAATTGACGCACACTCCACGATCACACTACTCTGGATGACCGACCTCTCCTCACTTATTTTTTCACCCACCCATCTACCCATCCACCCATGATTTCTTTGATTAAGTCAACTAACAAATACTAATTATTCAAATTTCCATTAAATAATTCCATGTCCGGGTGGACCAGGCTTGTAATATTTGTCCACGGGCCATCACACTTCCTCATTTCACTGCTTGTTCATTTCTGTTAATTGCATGTTCACTCCATGCTTCATGCCGCTACGTAACCACTTATCCATGTTAGCCAATTGCTAATGGATAGACGAATGTAACTACATGCCGTGGCAGTGGCCACCTGAGATAGAAATAAAGTTATGTTATTCCCAAGCGTGCTTTCACATTATTTGTGCCTTGCCAGCAATGCAAGCGACAGTCTTTTTCTTCACGTGAACAGGGAAGATCATTTAACCGAGAGCCTTGCCAAATGATACAGCATATTTACAATGTGTTTCTGCCCTAATTGGCAACACGGTGTGCTTATTATATTCTAGGTAATAAAGCATAGCTTCAAACTGAACACTGCCTGTTCAACTTGAACGAGCAGAGAATATTTACCGACACACACACACCCTTTACAGCAAGAGATGTGAATGCGTGGCTGACGCTTATTGGCTGCTAACTCACCATTCAAACAGCCAATCACCACCCTGCATTGACCACTCTCAAATTCTTTCCGATGCCAGTTCCTTTGGCAATAACATCCCCCCCCAGTTTAATTGATCTCGCAAATCTCCCCCCAAAAATGCCTCCACAATTTCGAAACCGATTACTTTCAGAGTTTTAATAATTAGTTAATTTGTTTCCCTTTGGAAATAAAAATCTTGGCGGTTAATACATTTTAATTACTAGATAATGTGATTTTAGGCCTTTTGATAAATTATTATTCGAACATATCACAAATAATACAGATATTTAAATAAGCATTATGTACTCCATATCTGAAAGGAGATAACTGGAATACATTTCAGGGTAAAATCTCACAATAACACTTATTTTAATAATATATTTCTTTATTTCAAATTCGTCTTATTAAAAGATATGTGCCTTTCAACAATGCCCCCACCCCCCACCACACACAGAAAAACACCCACTGAAACAAACCCGGAGGCAATTCCCTTCCTGGGAGTGCTGCTTGTAGTTCTAGTACTTCCCGTAGGTGGCGCTGCAGACCTAGGCTTATTTGCCAATAGTTGCGACCTTGAGTAAGTATCGAACTGTCTAAATTAGGTATTAGCTTGGAAATGTCCGCAATTTCAAACGGAGGCATTAAGCTCGGGCGGACCGTGCACGATGTCGGTGTGGGGAGGGGTGCGGAGTGAGGTGCGGAGGGGGCCGGGGAGGGGTGGGTGAGGGGGATGAGGGGGGTGAGGAGGTTGTGGGAGAGGGGGAGGGTGGGGGTTTGGAGGGTGGATGAGCTGGTGAGTTAGGGTGGGGGATGGGTGGGAGGGCGGAAGTGGGTGAGGAGGTGTGGAGGGGACGATTGAGGAGGTCGGGGAGGATGGGCAAGGGGTTGGCAGGGGTGGGGTGGGGTTTAGGAGTGGTGGGTGAGGAGTCGGGAGGAGGTGGGTGTGGTGGTTGGTGTGGAGGTGGGTGAGGGGGTTTAAAGAGGTGGGCGGGGGTGGGTGAGGTGGGGAGGGGTGTGGTGGGAATGGGTGAGGAGGTGGAGTGAGGTGGGGAAGGGTGGTGAGGGGGTGAGTGAGGTGGTGAAGGGTGTGGTGGGGATGTGGGTGGGGGTGGGTGATGTGTTGGATGAGGTGTTGGGTGAGGTGGTGGGTGAGGTGTTGGGTGAGGTGTTGGGTGAGGTGTTGGGTGAGGTGGTGGGTGAGGGGTTGAAGAAGTGGGTGAAGAGGTGGATGAGGGGGTGCGTGAAGGGGTAGGAGAGGAGTGGAGTGACGTTAGGTGGAGGTGGATGAGGAGGTGGATGAGAGACTGAGTGAGGAGGTGGGTGTGAGTGTGGGTGTGGAGGTGGGTGAGCGGTTGAGGAGGTGGGTGAGGAGGTTCGTTAGGGGATGGGTGAGGGTGTGGTTGAGGGGGTAGCTGAGGAGGGGACTGATGTGGGGTGGAGGTGGGTTTGGTTTTGTGGAGGTGGGTGTGGAGGTGGGTGTGGAGGTGGGTGAGGGGGTAGGTGAGGAGGTGGGGAGGTGGTGGAGGCGTGTAGCCAACTAGATCAAGCAGCGGCAGTGACAGTGATCGTGACAGTGACAGTGATACTGGCAGCGACAGAGGCAGTGGCAGTGGCAGTGGCAGCGACAGTGGCAGTGACAGTGCCAGGCACAGTGGCAGTGGCAGAGGCAGTGACAGCGGCAGTGACAGTGACAGTTACAGTGCCAGTCACAGTGGCAGTGGCAGTGGCAGTGACAGCGGCAGTGACAGTGACACTGGCAGTGACAAAGGCAGTGGCAGTGGCAGTGGCAGCAGCAGCGGCAGTGGCAGTCGCAGTGCCAGTCACAGTTGTAGTGGCAGTGGCAGCGGCAGCGGCAGTGACAGTGACAGTGGTAACGACAGTGGCAGTGGCAGTGACAGTGGCAGTGGCAGTGGCAGCGGCAGTGACAGTGCCAGTCACAATGGCAGTGGCAGTGGCAGTGACACTGGCAGCGACAGAGGCAGCGACAGTGGCAGTGGCAGTGGCAGTGGCAGCGGCACACTCTCAGGAGATAGCAACAAACACCATGACACATGCACACACGCCAACACGACCACCAAGCAAGTCGGCGAAAATTGACAGCAATTTCGGCCAAAGGATGTCCAATATTAGGATATGAGATTAGAATCGATTGCAGCAGCCAAATATATATATATATATATGGTCCTCTGCACTAACCTCACAAGCAAGGAGCCTCATGGATAGGTAGGCGTGGATCGGGTGATTGCATCAGGGAGCCTAGGTAGTGTAACGAATGAGCCACTAGCACCGGAATGGCAAGAAGTGTGGGTTCAAATCCTGCTCTATGCGAAATACTCCTTACGATATATAATTGTACATGTTATAATTAACATGGGTAATTCGGACACGAGACTGGACAGCCGATAACATTAACAAAATGACACTGTGGTGCAACCTCCTGGCTCCAGCCCGAACTAACTGCGACTCGGAGCGGCCACCGCTGCTATGGTAGCGCCATCTGAAGGAACCTCTCTCCTCACCCATTGCCACGATAGGTGGCCAAACAAGATCAAATTTCCCACCATGTCGGTCATGTGCCCTAACAGCCTTTTGAATAAAAGTGACTTGATAGAGTTGAGGGTTCGAGTCCCACCTGATTCAAACCAACAGCATGGGTTACGAAGAAGAAGCAGATCGACGGCGGTTCCAGTTCAGTCACTCATATGTATTGCTCTCATGAATTACTCAAATACACTGTACTGATGATATACCTCTATATGAATTAAAACCCATTGTACCTAATGCGGTCGTGAATTAACTAACATCCGTGCTACAGTGCAAAAAGGAGACACACCAAGGAAGTGGGTTGTGATGATATATTCTCAGGCTCAGGGAATATGATGCGCAAGTGACAGTATTTCAACAGTATTTCACGCCACTGGGGGTGGTGGCACCACCGGGACTAACTGTAAAAAGGGGTCACCCATAAAGTAGTACACAACATATGGGTGATCGCATAGGGAATATTCCCTTTTGCACCTTCATCCTCGCATACGTTTTATCAATCAATCAATAGTTCCGTCCTCTAATCGAGGGTTGGATGCAATGGTTCTCCACTTGTCCCGATGGTGTGCTGTTCTGATATACTGGGAATAATTCAAGCCTGTCCACTGTGAAATATTTGTAAACCATGATGTTCTTGGTCTCCCTCTCCCTCTGCTGCCATTCACCTTCCCTTCCAACAATGTACGGTATATTGAACTCTGACGAATGATGTGGCCAAAATAAATAAGTTTCTTTGTCTGTATAGTGGCAAACAAGCTTTTCTTATTTTTAATTTTTCTGAGAACTTCTTTGTTGGTGATCTTCTTTGTCCATGATATTTTCATCATCCTTCGATAAGTCCACATCTCAAATGCTGCTACACGTTTGTACATTTTCTTAGAGATTGTCCATGTCTCAGCCCCATACATTAGAGTAGACCACACATAACACTGAAGAATACGCTTCCTTGTTTGTATTAATATCTTACTTGATGTTAACACTCTGTACATTTTGGAGAATGTTGTTCGGGCTATTGTTATCCTTCTTTTAATTTCTTCCTCACATCTCCCATCATTTGTAATCTTTTGTCCGAGATATATGAATTCGGATACTTGTTCTATGTTTGTGCCATCTATGGTTATATTGACATTTGGTTTATCTGTCTTTTTACTTATAACCATTGTTTTGGTCTTCCTGGCATTCATCTTCATGTTGAATAGTATTCCAGCTTTATTGATTCTATTCACTATATCTTGTAGGTTTTTCTCACTGTCTGCTAGTATTACACTGTCATCGGCATATCTAAGATTGTTGACGTTCATGCCACCTATTGTCACTCCATTGCAATCTTCAATGTGTCTGAAAATCATCTCTGTGTACAGGTTAAATAGACATGGTGACAATACACACCCCTGTCGAACTCCTTGTTTAATCATAACTCCTCGTTTAATAATATGTTTTATACATCACATATATGTATACATATCGTCCTACATCACCATCACATGCTCACATGGAAATGGCCATTTCATTCCATTAGATTGGATAAACTGACTGTGGGAGCAGGGATAAATATCCGATATACATTTAATAAAGATAAAAAGAAAGAAAAAAAGTTAAATCCCTCTAAAGAAACCCACCCAGACCCAAACACAATTATATTTAGTTTCAAGAAAATGACCTCAGAGCGATAGTAAAATGAGTCCTTGAAGAAATCTGGAGTGACGTCTATGATTCAAGGTTAAGCCACAGGGCAATGGAGAAGACCACGTGATTCCTCCAGTAGCCGCCCCCCCTCAGACAGATAGAGCTCGTCTAGTCTATAGGGATGGTGAAATGTACATGGGTTCGGCTTATGTACATTTCACCGAGATTCTCCTGGGGAAATAATACAACCGGAAGCCAGCGATATGCCAATGGGACATGCGCCCTGGGTTTCCGGTGTTCAGAATTGTACAAGTAGAGCAAGTGGGAGCAAGTGGGAGAAGATGTGAATTAAATTGTCATACTTCTTCTTTTACTTCTAATTGCTTTGAACTTGAAATCACGTGAATTTGCTGGTTATTTTCTGTATGCATGCGCACACATTTGGTTTACAGCTCACTGAATCATGAATGGCTTTCTTAAGTAGGAAGCTCAAACTGTATTTAGTGGCTTTAAGACGCTTAGGATACCCAGGGCACATCGGTTCTAATGCTGTTTGGTTTATTCTGAGCTTTTCCTTTACTCTGAGGCCGAGCAGTTTGGTAATATTACTTTAACGCTTTTCATGTGTTTGTAGTAAACCCCATCAGAATGCCGTGCATAATAAAATTAATAAAACATCTATTTCCACATGATCCTTGCACATACAAGTTAATATTTATAACCTTGCTTGGTCCCAGGTACAAATTCGTTATAGTTATTCTCATTAATTTAGAATGTTAGATTATGACCTCTCCCCCTTATGAATGATATTGACAGTCCAGCAAAACACAATGCACATACATGACAAAACAGTGTCTTGGTAGAGAATCCTTTAATAATTGCTAATATATATACTAGTACAACAATATCTGCTTGGAGAGTACAGTAGAGCCCACCATTGTTGGCTGTCCTATTGCTTTCAGAGCTCCAGACATGGATGCTTGACAGCACAAACACAGTAGGGAGGGGGGGAGAGCACAAACAGCCCCCAGCCCCCAGCCCACCTGCATACCATGACCTGTGTGCTTGCTGGCGATATCCTTATCTATCTGTGTTAACCTCTGCCTATTGTGTCCCAGTGGTTCCCATAGCCATCTGCCTGCTGTGTCCCGGTGGTTCCCATACCCCTCTGCCTGCTGTGTATCTGTGGTTCCCATAACCCCCTGCCTGCTGTGTCTCTGTGGTTCCCATAACCCTCTGCCTGTTGTGTCCCAGTGGTTCCCATAGCCATCTGCCTGCTGTGTCCCGGTGGTTCCCATACCCCTCTGCCTGCTGGGTATCTGTGGTTCCCATAACCCCATGCCTGCTGTGTCTCTGTGGTTCCCATAACCCTGTGCCTGCTGTCTCCCTGTGGTTCCCATAACCATTTGCATGCTGAGGCACGGTGGTTCCCATAACCCTTCCTTGTATTTTACCTTAGACTCGGATAATTTTAGGAGGGAATGGATAGGTGGACCTACATAGGGCTTACAATTTACAGGTGTCTATGTTGCTTGTAACTTGGCAATTTCATAGCACCGGACACAAATAACAACCGTCATATTGACACATGCCATTTTTCTGATTCATGTAATCACTATTTTATGTAATATATAAAATGCTTGCATATATGTATGTGCGAAGGGCATATCTGATTCTATGTAAACATATCAATGTTTGTTTGTTTTAACAATGTCTCTTGTAATTTTGTATAAACATGAACATTACAGTGACAGCTTGAGATAAACATTGCAGTCAAGACATCTAAAGGTTAATCTTTTACATTCATAATTGTTGTTTGTTCATCGTTCCATAACCATTTCGTCAGAAGAAAAGTAGAATTAGTGAGAATTAAGATTACCCTCAGGTACAAATCCTTTATTTTAAAGTTGCACAGTCAGATGAAAATATCAACTTTTCAAAACCAAAACACTTATCTAGATTTGATTCTACATATTCAACTTAGACACTGGTGCACTTATTAAGCATTTGTTGCTGCATAGAAAGGCATAATAAGTCAATTAATAGCGCCCGTTACTACTGAAGTCTATGGTGTCAGAGTTTTCTTGTGCTTGCTAAAATTATTTTGGCATGTTTTGATGTAAAATATCTCCAAACTTAGCCATTTAAAATTACAGTTACTTCAAACTAATGTAAAGTGGATTATAGTGATTAGTATAATATATTTATCTCAGAAAATAGCAGAAACTCAAAAGCACCGGACTATGCAACTCTAAGTCAATTTTTGTGAATGGATATTGGGTTTTTATGTGTTTCTTTGTGATGCTATTATTGGTACATTAGTTGATTAAGCAGGGACAATTTCAATCATACACAATTAGCTTTTCTCATTTCACTGCTCCTTGCCCTATGCTAGTAATGCTGAGCGCCATGCTTGGGAGCGACTAGTATCAAATTTAAAATCTGTCCACCGGTCTTGTCAATAAACCTTCCTGTAGTACCCAAACTGTGGTATGCAAGTATTGCAATACCTCAGGGAGTTGGACGCCCCTGCCCTGCGTAGTTGTAAACCACTGCCTTGTGGTACAGGTTCTTGACAGAACCGAAGGCTAAGGGAGAAAACCCTAAACAGAAAACCATGTCACTGTGGCAGCATTAAGGGTGGTTGATGTATGGAACTCCCAACATCTCCCAACCAGCCACTGCAGGGACAAATAGTTTGCGCCTGTCTGGACATGTTCTTGCCGGTGTGAAACCTCTATTTTCTCCCCGAGAGAGTGCGGCTTGTAACTTGCAAAAGCCAGCAGCACTTCAACACTTTTGCAGGCAGCTTTCATGAAATGTACAACCACACAAAACCCCATACCGGGGAGCGGCAGTCAAGTAATGAAAGCAGTCTTTGTCGCATCGCGACCGACAGCATGATGATGATGATGAGTACCCAAACTTCTTGAGTCGTTCCTTGTTGAATCATTAGAATAGGGCAAGGACCGGTTAGTTCAGTATCCGAATAATTTGACTGAGTGGGATATCGGATCATAGTGCCGGCAGCCTAGTCGTCCAATAGGACAACACTATGAAGTTGCCATGAGTGCACATGATCACACGCCGGTACTCTTCCTGATATGACCTTCAAATCTTGCTAGGACACAATACCCCAACAAACTAACTCCTGGATCCATTTACTTTACACTGTCACAAGCTTTGCCCTTCCAGGGAACATAATAATGTTAATCCCCCCACCCCCACCCCCACCCCCACCACCACCCCCACCCCCCTACGTATACATCCTGGTTTCCGGCAGTAATATATACTTCCGCTATGTACACTTCCGTCACATTCCTTACACTTCCGGTAAGCATTGTGATGTTAACCCCCCTCCCCACCCTCATCGCCCTCCCGCAACCCTACCCACAACCCTACCCACAACTCTACCCCAGCACCCCCACCTTACACCCCTCACCTCATCCCAACCTCCGCACCTCACCCTACACCCCTCCCGACATCTCCACCCCCGCCCACCACCGGTAATCGAACTCCTGATCACCCGCCCGCGAGGCTCGCGCTCTACCGACTCGGCTACCGCGCCCGGTTTATTCATTATAAGGTCAGTCTTTATCCTTCCCAGAATGCTCATGACGTGCCCCCCCCCCCCCAATCAACAACGAGTTCTAACTAGACAATGCCTGATTCAGGAGATTCCCTATCTTTTTCATTATCTCCTACCCAGATGTGACCTAGAAAGCCCCACTCATAAATCCAGAGGGCAATTGCATTATGTTGTGTATACACATGCGTGCGATTATTATTTATATGAAGAGTTCAGGCATAAATCCTTGTAAACGTCAATCCAAATATTGACTTACATATTGGAGTCAAACCGTCAAAGGTTTAATTTATTTACATTCCTATTTCTTTTTGTTCATTGCTCCATATTTATTTCTTCACAACCAACATGGAATTAGTGAGAATTAAAATCACCTTCAGGTAAATTAAAGAAATGTTAAGTCAATTTTTGGATTGGCATTCACGGGGATTTGCACATGAACTCTGCATAAGCACAGAACACAGATTGGGTTGGTTGAGCAAAACTCTGGCTGAACGCTGAAAGCAACACTCTTTATTAAAGTTGAGTAGACAAATTGTAAAAGTATGGAAACGATATCCTCCTTAACCGCAGCAGGAATTAATTAAATGCCTGGACTAAGTAAATACAGCCCTGAAAACAGGACCTGTAGTTACTGCTTATTGTATAAGGGGGCCGGCTCCAAGCTGCCAGTAGGGGTTGCATAAAGGTGGCGGGTGATGTTTGCATTTAGGTGGCCGGTGTTTGTATATGGGTGGTGGGGCTTAGTCCCAACCACCCACACCTTGCAGGATGTGTCACCACCAGCCCAAGCCAAATTAGTTGAGGCAGAATCCACATAAATAAGAGTGACATTTTGTTGGATGAAATAGTAATAAAATATAGTACGAGGAGGGTGAGAGAATGAGATGTGATTATGAAAGTGTACCAGCATGATACAAAACTCACTAAACAGTATGTAATGGCTAGCAGAGGTAGAATCCCTATATGTTGGGTAGAATGCTATGATCAATTGTTAGTAAGCTCTCAACCATACATTCACTGAGCCTGCCTTCCAGAAGGGAATGCGACTGTTAATTATTGTGAGAACGGTTCCATAGAGAGGAAGTTACGTTGCATTCTGGGTAAAGCTTGTTGCCAAGGGAGTGAAGAGTGGTCAGGGTACATAAGGGGACCACACACTCACCTGGGCATGTATTCATGCATTCATGCACTCAGGCAAGCAGGGAATGCACAAAGGAGGGGTAGAGGAGAGTAGCATTGCATTGTACAAGTTATTGTCAGAGAATAAAGACCAGCACACTGTCAGTTGTGTTGTGTTTCACTACTCTACCACCACAGAGGACCGGGCTCACTACACAGGAGGAATCACACAGGAGATATTACAAGATAATTTTGAGTTTCTGTCATTTTTTTAAAAGATAATAATAGTAGGGTCTATCTCATTTTAGTTTGAAGTCTATCTCATTTTAGTTTGAAGTAACCTTTATTTTAAATGACTAACCTTTGAAAATATTTGAATTGCAAACTGGCCAACAATAATCTTATCAAGCACACCACAACTCTGACCTCATAGCTTCAGCAGTAACAGGTTCTAGTAAATTGACTCAGGTGTTCTCATATATCAGTTCATAACTGCACCAGTATCTTGATTATTAGCCAATAAGTACAATTGTTCGAATACACAATATTGCTTCTAACTCCAATGTACACCGAATGGTTTCTCCACAGGTTCTCCACATTATGCCAATGTTCGGTTCAAACCCCACCACCCCACCACCCCACCACCCCACCACCCCACCACCCCACCACCCCACCACCCCACCTCCCCACCAGTCCACCTCCCCACCAGCTCATTACCACCCACTGTATCACCACCTCACCAATACATCAACCACAACCACACCACTTCCCACCACCCTACCACCCCAACCACCCCACCACCCCAACCACCACACCACCTACCACCCCACCACCCAACCACATCAACCACCTCAACCATCTCAACCACCTCAACCATCTCAACCACCCCACCACCCCAACCACCCCACCACCCAACCACCTCAACCTCCTCAACCACCTCAACCACCTCAACTACCTCAACCATCCCAACCATCCCAACCACCCCACCACCCCACCACCCCACCACTCCACCACCTCATACCGCCCCACCAACCCCACTGTTCCTCAACCCATCCACACTGACCACCCCAACATCGCAACCATTCCACCACCCAACCACCCCACCACTCCACCACTCCACCACCTCACCACCACATCAACCACCACCGCACTTCCCACCATACCCACCCCACAACAGAGCCCGAGCACCAGACCACCCGACCACCCGACCACCCGACCACCCGACCACCAGACCACCCGACCACCCGACCACCCGACCACCTCATTACTACCCAACTCCCCCCTCCCCCTCCCAACCCCTCCACAGCTGAGTCCGGCGTCTGTGTAGAGCGATGGCTCCCTGGCGGGAGGCTGTGGAATTAGGTGTGCTCTCACCCCGTTAGTAACACCCAGTGAGTATCCACTCAGGAGGAGAACACAGCAGGGCCGACACTTACCAATAATTCAACAACCGATTCCGCCGCCCAATCAGATAGAGGCCCCGCCATTTAAACATCCGGTCACGTGGTTTCAACAAGTGCTCCTTACACGAATCCGGGCTGCATCTCAGCGAAATTTTAACAGCCTATAGACCCACCCCCCCTCTTCCCCCTCCTCCCTCCCCCCATGGGTTTAGAACTGCCATGGTTTAAAGAGGGTAATATCTAATTCGAGGGTCATGGGTTCGAACCCGGGTCGAGTCAAACTATTGACTTAAAAATGGATACTTGTCGCTTCCTGGCCTGGCGCTCGGCATTAATAGGATAGGACAAGGACTGGTTGGCTCAGTGTCAGGATAATGTGACTGAGTGAGATATCCGGCCATGGTGCTGGCAGCTTGATCTTCCAGTGGGGCAGCACTATAAAGTCGTCATGAGTGCGCACTGTCACAAGTCGGTACCCGTCCTGATATGACATAATATGTTGCTAGGACGTAAAAGAACAACAAACAAACAAACCTAATTCGTTAATTACTGGATTTGGAGTGCAAGTAAGGCTATTCTGTGACGTCACAATTGCTGGAATTATTTAGGTTATGATGCACAGATCAAAGGAGTTAATCTCTCCAAAGCAGGCGTTGTGGGATTCTGGGTAGGATCTCCATCGTAGTATGCAGTGGGTTGTCCTCACCTCCCCAGGTGAAATGCCACCCTCTCAGGTAGGTGTCCATAGGTGGACTGCATCAGGATTATTATTATTATTATGTCGGCTAATAATTAGGAAATTCGCATCAGAATGCAAAAATATGGGTTCGAGTCCCGCGTTTTGCATAATGTTGCTAGTCATTGCGACACCTCTCACTATATTGATGCCGTGACCAGGATAAAACCCACTAAATCATCAGAATCCCTGACATTAATAATAATAGTATTAGTAAGTATTATGTAGTCATAGACCGAACACGGTGGCCAAATCGGTAGAGCGCAGGATTCTTGTGTCGAAGGTCTGGAGTTCGAATCCCAGCCGAGTCAAACCGATGACTTATCCAATTGACGCTTTTCGCTAGCGAGCTTGGCACTTGGCATTAATAGGATATAACAAGGACTGGTTAGCTCAGTGTCATGTTAAGGTGACTATTGGGATATCAGGTCATGGTGTCAGTGGCCTGGTCTCCCAGTGGGGTAGCACTATAAGGTCACCATCAGTGCACACTGTTACAAGTCAGTACCCGTCCTGATATGACCTTAGATCTTACTAGGACTCAAAACAACAAACATACAAACAAATAATATGTAGTCAGATGACACTACTATTGCCACATTGCTGTTGAACTTGTAGGTAACTATCAGAAATCCATTGTGCTATGCACTGTAGATTATCGCATACTCAACAGCTAGTGTTAGCCGCTTTATTACATAGGTACTCTATATCCCAGTGTTGTACTCAACAGCTATTGTTAGCCCCCTTTATTACATAGGTACTCTATACACCATTTGTGTACTCAACAGCTACTGCTACTGCTAACCCCGTATATTACATAGGTACTCTATATCCCATTTTTGTACTCAACAGCTATTGTTAGACCCCTTTATTACATAGCTACTCTATATACCATTTTTATCCTCAACACCTATTCTTAGCTCCCTTTAATACATAGGTACTCTATATCCCATATTTGTACTCAACAGCTATTGTTTGCCCCCTTTATTACATATATACTCTATATACCATTTTTGTCCTCAACAGCTATTCTTAGCTCCCTTTAATACATAGGTACTCTATATCCCATGTTTGTACTCAACAGCTATTGTTTGCCCCCTTTATTACATATATACTCTATATACCATTTTTGTCCTCAACAGCTATTCTTAGCTCCCTTTAATACATAGGTACTCTATATCCCATGTTTGTACTCAACAGCTATTGTTTGCCCCCTTTATTACATATATACTCTATATACCATTTTTGTCCTCAACAGCTATTCTTAGCTCCCTTTAATACATAGGTACTCTATATCCCATTGTTGTACTCAACAGCTATCACTAGCCACCTTTAATACATATGCACTCTATATACCATTTTTGTACTGAACAGCTATTGTTAGCTCGCTTTATTACATAGGTACTCTATATCCCATTTTTCTACTCAACAGCTATTGTTAGACCCCTTTATTACATAGGTACTCTATATACCATTTTTGTACTCAACACCTAGTGATAGCTCCCTTTATTACATACATACTCTATATCCCATTTGTGAACTCAACGGCTATTGTTAGACCCCTTTATTACATAGGCACTCTATATACTCAATAGCTATTGTTCGACCCCTTTATTACATATATACTCTATATACCATTTTTGTACTGAACAGCTATTGTTAGCTCCCTTTATTACATAGGTACTCTATTTCCCATTTTTGTACTCATCAGCTGTTGTTAGCTCTCTTTATTACATAGATACTCTATATACCATTTTTGTACTCAATAGCTATTGTTCGACCCCTTTATTACATATATACTCTATATACCATTTTGTCCTCAACAGCTATTCTTAGCTCCCTTTAATACATAGGTACTCTGTATACCATTTTTGTACTCACCATCTATTCATAGCTCCCTATATTACATAGGTACTCTATATACCATTTTTGTACTCACCATCTATTGATAGCTCCCTTTAATACATAGGTACTCAATAACCCATTTTCCCACTCAACAGCTATCGCTAGCCCCCTTTATTACAAAGGTACTCTATATCCCATTTTTCTGTAAATAATCTCGAATTGAAAAATAGCTAGAAGACCAGTGCTTCAGCGCTGATAAAAGAAATTATTCAGCAGAATAACCATACTTACCACAAACAAAGATATTATTATTATTAAACTAACATTGAATACATTGTGCCTGGACATCTTTTATCACTCGCACTCTGTCGCTGGTCACCCAGAGCGATGGGACAGATAATGAAGACCGCCATCCCGACCTGACTAAGGGCCTAACTGATAAGAGCCACGAATCCAATGGCAAATTGGTGGCACTAACTCACAGAGATAGGCGCTTGTGCCGCAGCAGTCAGATATCAATGTGCTAATGCTGTTAGCTATGACCTTGAGCACACCACCAAGGTCAACTGATCTGATGCAGCAATCTGCCTGGCTTTGCCACTCCATCTAATTCTACAGCCGAAATGACCACGCTCACCCTCAGTCAATCGGGATCGAGGACGCTGTTTCATGTCAATGCGCAGCTTACTGCGCATTCGGGAACAAGTCACTTCCGGTCAGTTAGCGATATGCGCATGAGCTTTGTTTATGGTGTCTGGGTTGAATACATGTCTAGAGGTTATAACAAGCTGTAAAATGGCTAATCCTCAAATATGTGGTTGTGTAGGCAGGCTATAGTGAAATCAATACAGACAAAGAGAAAGGAAGAGTATAAAGTGTGAAAGAAGAGAGAGAGTCAAGCCCTCTAGTTTATTATTTATATGGTACATGGATTCAGTGTAGAGTATCACCCCACCCTTTTCCCCGAATGGGAAACAAGCATTATAGGCTCTACCAACAGGGATCCAGCATTCCTGGTCCCCATGGTTACCAGTATACTGCTACCAGTGATCTACCCACCACCACCAAGCTGTGTGGCTCCCCTGGCCACCACCTGCCTTGAGCCTGAGTGTGGTGATCCTACCCAGCAGAGGGGGGAGGGGATAGGCTCTGAGTGCCCCTTACACACAGCCCTGCCAGCACCCCTATGTCTATTTACATCTCAATCAGGCACCACCAGCACCTACACATATACATACATGCGCCTGGCCATGTATACCCGATCAGTAAGAGAACATTTGCATTCCCCCCCAATGCAGTAAATCAGAATATTTTACAAAGCGTCCACCTCCGATGAAGTTTAAGATAAAGGCGATGGATGGCGGTGATTGCTGATTTCCTGTACACATTTCACAAACAAATTAATTTGGCTTATCGTTGGTTGTTGGAGTTCTACATCCTGGCAACATCTAACATCATATTAGGATGGGCACCGACTTGTGACAGTGCACACTCATGGTGACTTTATAGTGCTGCCCCACTGGGAAATCAGGCCGCCAGCACCATGACCCCATATCCCACTCAGTCACATTATCCTGGTGTTTGGACTGGAGGAGATGAAATGGGACGGGTGGCTTGGGGAAGGTTTTGTTGTTCGTTTGTTGGAGTTTTATGTCTGGGCAACATCTAAGGTCACATCTGGATGGCCTAAATGAGTTAGAGAGCCTGTCTCCCGTGTTGGTAGATCATGGGAGTGTGGGTTTGAATCCTGGTCGAGTCAAACCGATGACTTAAAAATTGATACTTGTTGCTTCCTAGACATGCGCTTGGCATTATTAGGATAGGGCAAGGAGCAGTGGAATGAAGAAGACCAATCGTCCCCGATTGAAGTTTCGCCTTCTTAAACAACTAATGTGCCAACAAAAAAAAGAAAGAAAAAAGTCATTGGTTTGACTCGACCAAGATTCTAACTCCCGACCTTCCGCACGGGAAGCCTGCAATCTACCAATTGGACAACCACGTCCGGTACATATGTCAATGTAATGAATAGTAAGGAAAATACTGCTAAAGTGGCTGTCAGACCTCACTGGATTGAGCAACGGACATAATTGTCTAGTCCGGTGGTGTTTGGGCATGATAAGTGTCAAAATGTTGTGATATCGGGTCAAAGGCCGCTGGATAAACAGACATGAAACGGACATGAAACGGACAGCCAATGGACGGTTAGCAGACTAAACAGACTCAAACCAGACAAGAAACGTAGACGTCAATCCGGCGGCATCCATTCCAAGTTTTGTGCATGTCCCAAACTTCTAATGGATCAGGCCGGATATCAATGGATATCAACAGATATGCCACGGACACAAACCGGACTTTGCTGGATATCAACAGACTTTGTTCGGTTTCTTTCCGTTTCCTCAATCTGGCGAGGTGTGACAATCACTTTAAAGCCATGTGGTCAGCTGCTTGTTAAGGAAACCGAGGCCATTGCGCTTGGGTGAGAGTGAGATAAATGCAAAACCCCCCCCCCAAAAAAACCAACAGAAAACATCAGAATTAGCCGACTGACTCACAGACTCGACTCCGCACCATCAATTCCCTATTTAAGTAATCGTTTTTTTGTGTGTAACCTTTTGCAGATCTAATCTAAATCAATTGGCATTTCCCTGCCTTCCCACCGCCAATGATAATGCTAGCACACTTTGTGATTGTTGAATGAAACCAGGAATCGCTCAGTCCGTGACTTTGGATAATTCAGGGAGTACCTTACTGGCAGCTTTTGCAAATAACCATATTAATGGCCTTCACTTAAGGCTCTGTCACACCTCACTGGATTGAGGAACCGGACAGAAACCGGACACTGTCCTTTGAAATATGGCAATGTACGGTTTATATATGGTTGGCATCCGGCGTGTCCGTTATGTGTCCGGTGGTGTCCGTTGTGTACGGTGGGAAGTTTTGAACATGCACAAAACTTGTACCAGACACCACCGGACTGATCTGTTCGGTTGGTGTCCATTTTAAGTCTGTTTAGTCCGTTTTGTCCGTTTCATGTCCGGTACCCAACCGTTACTTCTCTGGTTTGCTTCCTGCAGAGTCCGTTGACGGTATTGCATGAATTTGGTCAGTATATGTTTTCGGTGAATCCGTGATCAGTCCGGTATGTCCATTTGACATTCAGTTGTCATCCGGTTATCGTCCGGTTACCGTCCGGTGGCTATCCGTTTATGTCCGTTTCATGTCCATTTCATGTCCGTTCGTCCAGTGTCCGTTGACGCGATAGTGCAACATTTTGACACATTTCGATACATTTTGATACTGAACACCACCGTACTAGACAATTCTTTGTCCGGTTTAAGTTCAGCAGACCAGACGGGATGGCCGAATGAGTTGAGCGTTTGTCTAACGGGTTGGTAGATCGTGTGATTTGAATCTACAGGTATGAATCCTGGTCGAGTCAAACCAATGACGCAAAAATTGATACTTGTCGCTTCCTAGCCAGATACTTGGCATTATTCGGATAGGGCAAGGACTGTTTGGCTAAGTTTCAGGATAATTTGACTGAGTAGGATATCAGGTCATGGTACTGGTGGCCTGGACTCCCAGTGGTGAACCACTATATACTTGCCATGAGTGTGCACTGTCACAAGTCAGTACCTGTCCGGATGTGACCTTAGATGTTGCCAGGATGTAAAACTCCAAGAACCAACAAATTAAACATAGCAAACTACAAGCAGATGAAGAAAATGGATACTTTTTTCTAAGGGTATGCTGAGATATTCTTAGATTTACACATGTAATCATCTTTTCATTTTAATGTTGAGGTATAGTTAAATGTGTTTAATACATGCAGCGATTGAGACTGAATACAATGGGCTGACATTGTGTATTTAGCCACGGTAAAGTTGCATAGTTCGATGGTTTTGAGTTTCGGTCCCCACTTCCTTGTTCCAGGTTGCAGAAACCTTCAGACATACCGTATTATCCAAGATGAGTGTCAAGCTAGCATGATTCCAGGATACAAGGCGAGCTGGGCGGGCGCGGGTGTGAGTTGCGTCTTGCGGGTGTGAGTCCTGACATGTCTATAGGCGATAACAGCCAGACGCAGCTGGCCTACAGTGCTTAGAGCCCCTCACAGGTGGAGCCAGTGTGGCGAATGCTGTACTACACAGGGTCAGTTAGATAGGATACAGTGCTATACTATTACATAGGAAACTGAAGATAGATAGTGTCCTTGTTTATATTCCCATAATAGATTATAGAGCACATATATATACAATTGATCGTTATTATCCACATTACTTTAGTTGGTGGTAACTTTGATATTAAATGGCTAACTTTGGAGATATTTGAAACACAGACATGCACACCTAATTTTGGCAACCACGCCAACACTTTGGCACCATGGGACTATGCTGTAAGCCATTCTATTACATTGACTCAGTGTGAATTTCTATGTGGCAACAAATGCTTAAAGTGTATCAGTATTAAGTTAAATATGTGGAAGCAAAACTATGTGAGTGTTTTGGTTTGAACAATTTGATATAATCGGACAACTTTAATGCAACAGGTGAGGTACTGGAACCAATTGGCTAAGATTGGTGACGTACCATCTTAGCGCCATCCATGCTTTGTGGAGTTGCTGCAGTGGCAGCCCGCAGCCAGGTAGGGGTGCCGAAGGCTTGCGGCACAGCTAAACCAAACTTGCATGTGGTTTTAAGGTCATCTGAGACTTTTTTTATATGATAAATGGTAGTATTTTGCCAGGTCGCCAAAAAAAGTTTGTATTAACCGATCGTTTGATTTAACCGAGGTTGGTTTAATATGGTTAACCTGTATATACATAAAAAAACAATAATCATAGTGTCCAGATACATTGTACATTCATAATGCACCCCCGTTTTTGCAAAAGCCAAGTGATACTTTTGATTAACCGACTTTGGTTTAACCAACTTCCTTATATGATAAATGGTAGTATTTTGCTGGGTCGCCGAAAAAAGTTTGGATTAACCGATCGTTTGGTTTGATGCGCGGCAAGGAAGGACGAGAAAGCGAGTGTGGAAAAAGAGGGCAGTTTATTCAGTAAATGCCCGAGGGTTTCATGAACATAGAGTGATGGTATAGTAGATCAGTGAGGAGCAACATAGGTAGTCAATATAATGTGAAATGCATGCTCATGATAACAATGTCAATGTAATGTCAGTAGTTGGTAGGTGGGCCCGAGGAGCCCTCAACCCCACAGTGGAGATTTAGGTGTATAGGGATGGTGGGTGGGGAAAAAAGGGTGAGGAGTGTAGAGTGTGGAGGCAGGAGGGCGAGTGGCAGGAGGAGAGAGCTGGAGGCGGTTATAAGGGAAGTAGAGGGGGGGGGTTATGTAAGGAGGGAGCTGGAGGACAGAGGGGAGGGAGAGAGAGGGGGAGGGGTCCCTCCTCGGGGCCGTCTCATCAACGCGCAAGCTAGCATATACGACCCGATGCGTCGGCAAGGAAGGACGTATGAAGCGAGTGTGGAAAAAGAGGGCAGTTTATTCAGTAAATGCCCGAGGGTTTCATGAACATAGAGTGATGGTATAGTAGATCAGTGAGGAGCAAGATAGGTAGTCAATATAATGTAAAATGCATGCTCATGATAACAATGTCAATGTAATGTCAGTAGTTGGTAGGTGGGCCCGAGGAGCCCTCAACCAAGATGGAGGAGAGGGCTTGAGGGGCCGCCGAGGGGGCGAGGCGTGGCACGTATGCGTGTAGCGCTCAGAGGTCCAGGACGGAGAGTGGTAGCAAAGAGGCAGCAGCACGACGTTGATAGCAACACATTGATCCAGCTGGGGCAGCACACGCAGTGGTAGGACGCCCAGTGGCAGCAGCACAGTGGCAGCAGGCACGGGGGAGCACAGGCGGAGCCCGCAGTTGCAGCAGAGGTGTGAGCAGGCGGAGGCTTGACTGTGGTGAGAGGGCAGGCAGGGCGGCCGGAGGCAGGTCCAGGGTGCCTCGGCTGGGTGACATGGGTGACCAGGGTGACCTGGGTGGCGGCGGGTCTGGCATGACTCCGCCAGCAGTCTGAGGCTTAACTGCGGTGAGAGGGCAGGCAGGGCGGCTGGAGACAGGTCCAGGGTGCCACGGCTGGGTGGCATGGGTGACCAGGGTGACCTGGGTAGCGGCGGGTCTGGCGTGAGTCCGCCAGCGGTCTGAGGCTTGGCTCAGGTGAGGGGGTAGGCAGGGCGGCTGGAGGCAGGTCCAGGGTGCCATGGCTGCATGACACGTGGCTGCCGCCGGGGCAGCACACGCGGTGGCAGGACGCCCAGTGGCAGCAGCACAGCGGCAGCAGGCACGGGGAGCACAGGCGGAGCCCGCAGTGGCAGAGCGGGAGGACAGAGGTAGCATCAACGCGTCGATCCGGCCGGGGCAGCACACGCAGTGTTGGAACCCCAGTGGCAGCAGCACAGTGGCAGCAGGCACGGGGGAGCACAGGTGGAGCCCGTAGTGGCAGGGCGGTAGCACAGAGGCAGCGGCACACGTTGATGCCACTGGGGCAGCACACGAAGTGGTAGGACGCCCAGTGACAGCAGCACAGTGTGCAGCAGGCCACGGGGAGCAAGCAGGGAGCCCGCAGTGCAGAGGCGGTAAGCAGCCGTAGGCAGCAGCAACGCGTGGCGATCGCGCCGCGGCACAAGCACAGAAGCAGTGGTAGTGACTGCCCCACGGGCCGCGGGTGTTCACGGCAGCAGGCACGGGGAGCACAGGTGGAGCGCGCAAGCAGTGGCCAGGGCGTGTAGCACAGAGGGCACGGACACACTTTAGAATGCCGCTGGGGCAGCACCCGCAGTGGTAAGCACCCGCAGTGGTAGGACGCCCAGTGACAGCAGCAGTGGCAGCAGGCACGGGGGAGCACAGGGGGGCCCGCAGTGGCGGAGGCAGCAGCAACGCGTCGATCCGGCCGGGGCAGCACACGCAGTGGTAGGACGCCCAGTGGCAGCAGCACAGTGGCAGCAGGCACGGGGGAGCACAGGTGGAGCCCGCAGTGGCAGGGCGGTAGCACAGAGGCAGCGGCACACGTTGATGCCGCTGGGGCAGCGCACGCTGTGGTAGGACGCCCAGTGACAGCAGCACAGTGGCAGCAGGCACGGGGGAGCACAGGGGAGCCCGCAGTGGCAGAGCGGTAGCAGAGGCGGCAGCAACGCGTCGATCCGGCCGGGGCAGCACACGCAGTGGTAGGACGCCCATGCAGCAAGCGCAGATGCAGCATGCACGTGGAGCACAGGAATGGAGCCCAGTCGCAGTGGCAAAGGCGGTAGCACAGAGGCAGCAGCACACTGATGCCGCTGGGGGCAAGCGGCCACGCTGTGGTAGGACGCTCAGTGCCAGTGTCAGCAGCACAGTGGCAGCAGGCCACGGGGGAGCACAGGGAGCCCGCAGTGGCAGAGCTGGTAGCAGAGGCGGCAGCAGCGCGTCGATCCGGCCGGGGCAGCACACATGCCTGTGGGTAGGGTGCCCAGTGGGCAGCATCACAGTGGCACAGGAAGGGCAGGTAGCAGACGAGCAGCGGCATCACGTGATGCCGCTGGGCAGCACATCGCTGTTGGTAGGTACGCCACAGTTGACAGCAGCACAGTGGCAGCAGGCAGCGGGGGGAGTCACAGGGGAGCCCAGGCAGTTGGCAAGAGCTGGGTAGCAGAGTGGCCCGGGCGAGCACGCGATCGGCTGTCCCGGCCGGGGCAAGCACACGCAGTGTAGGCCAGCGGCAGCAGCACGTGGGCAGCAGCACGGGGGATCACAGAGTGGAGCCCGCAGTGCAGGGCGGTGCGCACAGAGCTAGCGGCCACGTTGATCCAGCTGGGGCAGCACACGCAGTGGCAGGGCGCCCAGGGGCAGCAGCACAGTGGCGGCAGGCAGGGGGGAGGGCAGGTGGAGCCCGCAGTGGCAGGGGGGCATGAGCAGGTGGAGGCGGCAGGCAGCAGAGAGAGGTAGGTGGCGTGGGTGACGTGGGTGATCAGGATGACCTGGGTGGCATGGGTGACCCTCTACTTCCCTTATAACCGCCTCCAGCTCTCTCCTCCTGCCACTCGCCCTCCTGCCTCCACACTCTACACTCCTCACCCTTATGTAAGGAGGGAGCTGGATGACAGAGGGGAGGGAGAGAGAGGGGGGGGGGGGGTCCTCCCTCGCCTCGCATCAACCGCAATGCTAGCATTACGACCAACCCAGCTTGGTTTAACGGAGTTGTACTGTAGAATGATTCTTTGGCGAAAGTCTACAAATTAAAAGTGGGAAATTGGGAGATTGGCGTTATCTTGCTGTATATTAGGGAGAGGCATAATTGACGCCTCAACATTATCCGTCGGTCTGCGCGCATGCACTGCAACCGCATCCGTGACGTTATAAGGAATCGCGGAGAGAAGCTTCAGTCGACAAGTCGCAGCCTCACTTACCCGCTAATTCTCAGAATGATCTAGGTGTGGGTTCGAACCCAGCTCTTCACATTTAAAAAAAACACACAAAAAAAAACACACCTTCATGATAGAAATAATTGCTTAAATATAAAAAACTAACAACACAGAAACTACTGCAACCACTAGTCTATCTAGAACATTTCTCTGAAGTCAAGAGTAACTTGCTGAGGTTGCACATGGCGCCCCCTACCCCGACAGCTATGGGTTGAGTGTGGCATTATTTGGTTATGTTCCCCAATTGCTGCCCTCCATCCACAGTAAGCAGGCTGTCCCACAGGCTCCAGTCGATGCCAGTCCCATATGCTCTAAGGCTGATTGCCCCGTTTACATGTGATGGGAGCTGCAATAACCACTTCGTCATAATTGCAATTACCTGCTACTGTTTTGTGGTCTGCCATTCGTCATAGACTCAGGGATAAACAACCACACGCACACATATATATATATATATATATATAAATATACAGTACAACCTCTCTAATTGACCACCTCCACAGATCGAACAGTCCCTTAAGTGCCTGTCACAATATGCCGGATTGAGCAATGGACAGAATTGTCTAGTCCGGTGGTGATAAGTATCAAAATGTATTAAAATGTGTCAAAGAGTTGTGACATCGGGTCAAAGGCAGTCGGACGAACGGACATGAAACGGACATGAAACGGACATGAAACGGACATGAAACGGACATGAAACGGACATGAAACGGACATGAAACATACATGAACGGATACCCAATGGACGAAACAAACTCAAACCGGTCAAGAACCGTTGACGTCAATCCGGCGGTATCCATTCCTAGTTTTGTGCATGTTCAAAACTTGTACGGACACAAACTGGACTTTGTTTGGTTTCTGTCCATTTCCCCCCCAATCTGGTGATTTGTGACAGGGCATTTATATCGATCACTTTATTTGGGTCCCAACGATACCATTGCAGCCATATTCTAACTCCATAAACCGACCACTTCCCTAAATGTACCACTTGAAGTCGGCCCCAAGGTCGGTAGATTTAGAGAGGTTTTACTGTATATATATATGTATATATATATATATGATGTATAACACATTATACAAGTAATAATAATTTAATGCAAATGGAACATTTACTCTATATAATATTCCTCCATTGGCGTATGGGTGGAGTGCCCCCTCCCCCACCTCCAACTGCCGGGGTAATTGGCGATGCCCCCCCCCCCCCGTCCTCGCGCCACACATACTGGAGGAATGTGTGTATGAGAGGAATGTATTGACTAACGAGAAGCAGTTTTGGGGGATAACCTGATAATATCACACACATATATCTTATGTGTGTTTATGAAAGGAATGTGTTGACTAAGGCGAAGTAGGTTTGACAAAACCTGGGAAGACAATTAATATATATTTGTGCTGTATAAGCAATATATATGTGCTGTATAAGGAATACAGTTTTCCATCCCATTACCTTGTTTGTCTTTCCTTCCATCTTGTAGGAAATATTTATATGTATATATACATATGTGCTGTATAAGCATTATACAAGTATAATTATCCGTAAACTGATTATCCTCTAAGTGTGCCCCTGGTGCACCATGTTCTGACACTTCTCAACTACTGACGCTTAACAACTCAAGCGGACTGGTCAGGCTCCCCGCCTTGCCTGGTGCTGCCACCCCAATTCAGCTGTCACGCCTCAGCCTCTCGCCTGTACCACTCGCTTAAAAATATATATTTAATAGACAGCATTGCTCTCTCAGGCACGGAATCGTATAGGCAGTTAGGGGGAGATAGGATGATAGCATCAGGGTGCCTAGGTAGTGTAATGGTTCACATTCTAGCCCCGGAATGTCAACACGTGTGGGTTCGAAAACTGCTCTAGGTACAATATTTCCCATTTCCATCATCCCTGCAAAATTGGTTACCACGACCTAGATCCCGGACAAGCTGTCTGATGTATGGTTGCTGAATCTACACTGTGTATGTGTATATATATGTAAGTGGATTGCCTGTATACACGTATGTACTTGTAAGCATTATGCGACTTATATAGATTGACCATTTAAAAGACTTCCAATTCTAGGGCGACGAGTGGAGGAGTCGGCACTGACCTATGATCCAAGGATCTACTACATAAACAGGTATGTGGGGATAAGGTGATTGCATCATGGAACCTAGGTAGTGTAATGGTTAGCATGCTAGCCCCGGAATAGCAAGAAATCTGGGTTCGAATCCTGCACTATGCACAATATTTCCCATTTTCATCATCCTGACTACACACGCATATATATATGCATATATATATATCATCATCATCATGCTGTCAGTCGCAATGCGACAAAGACTGCCTTTATTTCTTAACCGCTGCTCTCCATTTATCGCTCTGCTGTGAGAGTGATTTCCATGAGTCGGGCCTACTGTCTCTCAGCTTCAGGTTTCTCTTGATAATATAGCTGTATATATATACAGGTCATGGTGCTAGTTCCTAGTGAGGTGGATAAGTGGGTGGGTGACTGAGCTTCAGTGAGACATTTCACATACCTTTTCACAATGATGACTGAGCAATCACATCAACGAAGCTGCAATTCGCCAGACAGCTGGAAGTAAACAGAATTACATTTAAAAGACAGCAGGAATGAGATTATAGATAAACTACCATTTCATTATATATACAGTCATAAATACATGTGATTTATATCCTTAATAACACATGCTCTGCTATTTGCCTGGTCGACCTCAGACCCCTGCTACCTCAAGGAAGCATTTGTTGGTTAGTTTTTGGAGTTTTACGTCTTGGCAACATCTATGATCCTATCAGGACAGGTAACGACTTGTGATAGTGCACGCTCATGGCAACATTATAGTGCTGCCCCACTGGGAGACCAGGCCACCAACACCCTGACCAAATATCCCACTCAGTCACATTATCCTGACACTAAACCAACCAGTCCTTGCCATATCCTAATAATGCTGAGCGCCAGGGTAGGGAGCGAGAAGTATACATATTTACGTCATTGGTTTGATTCGCCCAGGGTTGACCAAGGGTCTTGAATCCCATGATCTACAAAAACTGGAGATGGACGGTCCACTCACTCGGCCATCCCGTTTGGTTACATAGGAGTATCAGAAAATAGATGGTCATATTTTATTGTCAGGTTTGATTGAGCAGCGATGAAACACCGCAGTTAGATTAATACATGAAAGGTCGACCCAATTATACCTGCTTCTGGTGACCTTTACCACTGAACCATCTGTATGCGAGGAGGCTCTCCCACGCTATAGACGATTTCCACCACCACCCCGCCCTCTGGCGGCCGTATCGGAACTAAGGAATTGTGTTGTTAGGCTCACTGTGCAGCATGCTAATTGGGAAAGGTATTATAGATTATTTCCACCACCGACCTGGCCTATGATGATGGGTTACAGCTCACTGTGCAGGACTATGTGTGGAAAAGGTCTTATAGAGTATTTCCACCACCAACCTGCCCTATGATGATGGGTTACAGCTCACTGTGCAGGACTATGTGTGGAAAAGGTCTTATAGAGTATTTCCACCACCAACCTGCCCTATGATGGAAGTGGTGATAAGTATTGTTGTGGGAGACAGTTCACTGTGCAGTACGGTATGTAGACAAGGTCTTATATATGATTTCCACAATCGATCTGCCCTATGATGGCAGTTTAATAAAGTAATGTGGGAAGCAGCACACTGACTGGTCTGTGAAAAGGGTCTTATAGAAGATGTCTATGTTGTTCCTCCTTGTATCACTATGTCAGCGTTAATAATCCTAAGAGGCTATAGTCAAAACAATAAGCTTCTAACAAAACCACAAAGGGCTACTAGAGCAAATAATGCGCCACTACTAAAGCAGACCAGAAGCCAAATAAAAGCTCATGAGAGAAGCATGCTGGAAATGGCTGCCAAGGTGTGGAATGCCCAAACGGTAAAGGAACAACAAATTCCTGAAGTAAAAACTTACAAAAAATATTTTTGCAAAATAAGGCTGCACTGCAAAGGGGCATGTGATATGTCACAGCCCACCAGCGGGACACCCAATGGAAGGTAACCATGCCAAAAGTAGCCAGATAATACACCACACAGTTACATACAAGCCTATGATATGTAAATAGGAGTAGGCTAGTCTAGTCGTAAGAGTAGAACAAATAAATACATATATGCCAAGAAAATCCAAAAAAACTAACATAGGCTACTAACCATACCAACCAATTATTTATCTGCTACTGAAATGCAGGCAATCAAATACCTTATCAGCAGCTACTGTGTGGTAAGATAGCACCAACCCTACAACTGGCCAGCATTGAAAACAAGCCTGGGTACCCAGGCTTATATGCTATGGACAGTATAAATACAGCCTCAATAATGAAAAGAATAAAAAAAGGGGAGATTGAGGGGCTACTGAACATTCCAACCATCTCATTATTAAGTGCCTGGTGAAGGTCTTCCAAGATGTAGATTTCATACCGGAAGTATCTCAGAGCTGTGGGCTTCTCCCGATAAGGAATAGTCGGCCATCGAGCATTTCAAAGACCTTTCATGGACGTCACCCATCATTACTACAGATTAATTGGCTGTTATGTGTTAATGTACTCAACAATTGTGGTGTTCTCTGTGTCGGAGTGGTTAGAGTGTCTGACTTTTTTCTAGGTCATACTCCTAATTAGGTTGGTGGTTCGATTCCTTGTGCCCCCACCTCTGCCAATTTGGATTTCCACCGCTGTGTATAACTTACAGCGTCATCAAAGACCAGTTGCTCTCATACCATGCCTATGTGGTGTGGGAGGTTTAAAATCCCTGGTAAAAGTGTAGGCTCGGTCTTTCTATCGACAAACTGTCTAATGGGGAAAACAAGTGTATTCAGACTTATACATGATAAGCAGTATAAATCTTCAATAAAAAAAGATACTAAATAATCACCATGTACCTGCTACTGTGTGAGAAACAAAAACATCTTATCACCTCCTACTGTGTGATAAGCTTAAACCACTACAACTGGCCAGCATTGAAAACAAGCCCGAGCACTCAAGTTTAAGGCCCTGTCACATTACGGCGTATGGCGGGAGCGTATTGAAAACCTACGTAGGTCCTGCACGTGCCGGCCTATGATGACAGTTGGTGACCTTTCGGGTGGTTTTGAGCGTATGTGAAACCTACAAGGAGCGTACGAGGAGCGTATGAGGAGCGAATGGGAGCGTATGGGAGCGTGCTGTGACATTTTTTGACAGTATGCGCCATACACCCTCATAGGTCGAGTTTTTTTGAGCATGCACAAACAAATTTGGACGGACGGATTTATGAAAGCGTATGGCGGCGTATGCCTCATACGCTTCACATAAGCCGGCATCTGGAGGCATCTGGCGGCGTATGAGTAGCATATGCGTAGCGTATGAGTAGCGTATATGGCGTATGCCGACGTATATGACGTAACGCGCTTACGCCGACATACGCTCCCGCAAAAAACCCTAATGTGACAGCCCTTTTCCACGCTATGGACAGTATAAACACAGCATCAAACAGATGAGAACAATTACCAACATGCCCTTTGAAAGCTGAGAGAGGTAGCAATGTGTTGGGTAGCATTGCATGTGGGTCTATTGTCGTTATGAATATGAATCTTCAGACAAAAATTAAAACAAAATAAAAAATGAAACATACAGTGAAAGGTTTAATATTGATTTACTTAAATAATTATCGAACAAATCAGGAACGTGAGTGAATGGACATTTATATTCTCTGAATATAACCAAGAAATTCAATATTTCCACATATTGATATTGTCATGGGGGTGATGGAAATGGGAAATATTGCACCTAGAGCTGGACTCGATCCGACATCTCTTTGCATTCCGGGCCAGAGTGCTAACCATTACACCAACTAGGCTCCCTGATATCAACACACTACCCACGCCTACCTGTCTATGTGGTTACTTGCCTGAGAGGTCAGTGCAGACCACTACACTCGTCCCCTTGGAATTGGGAGTCTTTTAATATACAGGCAATGCACTAACACATACACACACAGGGTAAGTTCAGCAAGCATACAGCGCGTAGCTTCTACAGGATCATGGTCACGACAACCAGTGTCATGGGGGTGACGAAATTGGGAAATATTGTGCCTAGAGTGGGACGAGAACCCACATCTCTCTGCATTCCGTGCCAGTGTGCTGACCATTAAACCACCTAGGCTCCCTGATATTATCACACCACCCACGCATACCTGTCTATGTGGTTTCTTGCGTGAGAGGTCAGTGCAGACTGCTACAATATGTAAATTAAACAGGATAATCTTTCTCTCCCTCCTTCTGCTGTAACTATCCTAGTAATGCCGGATGTCTGACCATGTAGTGATTGATAGGTACACATTTTAAAGTCATTGACTTGGTTTTAGCTGGGATCCCAACGCAGGAATCGAATCCCCGGACTTACTCATACGGGAAGTGAGGGCTCAACTCATTTGGCTATCGCGACCCGTCATCACGTCTAGCCATCTTGGCCACTGTTCTTATTGTGGCTTAGAACTAGACCGAATGACTGAGTAGACTTAGCTCAGGCGGTAGAGTGTCCACCTGTGAAGTTGTTGATCATCTAATCTATCCTGCTCAGTGGACCTTGCAGTTTGGGCTATTTTCCATTCCAACCAGTGGTCCACAGCTGGTTCATCAAAGGCTGTGGTATGTGCTGTCATGTTTGTGGGAAAGTGCATATAAAAGACCTCTTGCTGCTTCTCGCAAAGAGTAGCCTATGTGGCAGCAGCGGGTTTCCTCCAAAGAAATATGTCAGAAATGACCATATGTCAGAATATGTCAGAAATGACCATATGTTTGATGTCCAATAGCCGACGATATAAAATCAGTGTGCTCTAGAGGTGTCCTTAAATAAAACAAACTTTACTTTTCTTGTTTGAGTAGCCTTAATATGACAATGAAGAACACAATGCAACACTATCTGTCCACAGTGACCGTAACGTTGGGAGTAACCTTCAGGGAAACATGGTTGTAATTTTACAGTCATTTATCCAGAAAATAGGCATGTGATTAAGTGATGCGAAGGGCTCTTTGTACATGATATCAGCAATTCTCTGGAGTGAAGTCAATCCAAACCGGGTAGCCGAGCGGGTAGGACATCCGCTTCCCATGTGGGAGGTGATGAGTTCGTTCCCTGGCCGAGTCAACCCCAAAACACTTACTATAATTGGTACCTGCCTCTACCTAGGTCGGTGGTCCGTGTTACTAGGATAGCACAAGGACTGATTGGCTTTGTGTGAGGATAATCCGACTGTAATGGTGGTAGTGGCATGGTATCCCAGCGGGGCGGCACTATAAAGTAGCCATCACCGTGTTGTGAATTGTGAGTACTCTGCAACGCACTCCCATGACCTGAATACTGAACTTGCGTGCAGATTTGGTATTAAGAGAAATTTGATGTGGGCCATCGAAATGTCACACGGACATGTGCCGTGGATCCATATATATAAATATATATATAAATATATATTTATACACATGCATGCATATATATATGCATATATATTTGCATATATAGTTGGTTGGTTGTTGGAGTTTCACATCATAGCAACATCTCATGGCATATCAGGACAGGCACTGACTTGTGACTGCACACTCATGGTGCCTTTATAGTACTACCCCACTAGGAGACCAGACTGCCAGCACCATTACATGATATCCCACTCAGTCACATTATCCTGGCACTGAACCAACCAGTCCTTGCCCTATCTTAATAATGCCGAGCTCCTGGCTAGGAAGTGACAAGTATCAATTGTTAAGTCATTGGTTTGACCCGACCAGGGTTCGAATCGCATGATCTACCAAAACGGGAGACGGACGCTCGACTCCTTCGCCTTAGTATGCTATAAATGTGATGTTTTCATCGGACTGTGCAACTTTATTTGACAGTTTAGAGTTGGTCGGTGTCCAGGGCACGCCGAGCCCCGCCCCTCCCCGCCCCTCCCCGCCCCTCCCCTCCCCGTCCCACCCCGCCCCTCCCCGCCCCTTCCCCTTCCCGCCCCTTCTCTTCCCGCCCCCCACACAGCACCACCCAGCCCCACCCCGCCCCACCCCGCCCCACCCCGCCCCACCCAGCCCCACCCAGCCCCGCCGACCTCCGCCCGATTTCCCCACAGACGGAGTACAGGGGCACCCAGTGACGTCCAATATTCATTGAGGCATGTTTGCCTGTCGTCGGGGCCCCCTACAACATGGAACAGCTGATGAGTTGGCGAGCACCGGCTCACTAACACTTTACAGCTGCGTTTTCTTGATGATGCCGATGGAGGTACCGTATATACTCGAGTAAAAGTAAGTCTCAAGTAATGCTTATTCATTTAACGACACCTCTAGAGCACATTGAATTTTATCATTGGCTATTGGACGACAAACATTTGGTCAATCTGACATATTTCTTTGGAGGAAACCCATTGCCGCCACATAGGCTTCTTTTTCCGATAAGCAGAGAGGGGTCTTCTATATGCACTTTACTACAGAGAGGAGGGCACATATGACAGCCTTTGATGAACCAGCCCAAACTGCAAATGCCTCCACTGAGCAGGATCGATAGGATGACCGACACCATTACAGGGGACGCTCTACAGCCTGAGCTACGGCCCGCTCCGAAAAGTCGATCTCCTGCCAGAATTGAACTCTATAGTTTGGCCTAAGAAAATCTGGAATTTTCCATGGATCTTGTCTAAAAGTTTACCCTAGTGTTTGGTGGATAACAGGTCAACATTTGTGGGTCAAGATATTATCTTGTATGTAGAAATGGATCGACCCATGGACCGATCGGTGCGAATGCGAATGTGAATGCTGCTGCGTTTGCCATAAAAAAAACAATAGTAACTTTGACTTTCCTTCACAAATTTGGAGAAAAAAAAACCCAAAATGGGATAGGTATCTTTTTTTGTTTGGTTGGTTTGTTTAACGACCCCCCAACACAAAAAGTAGACATCGGCTATTGGAGGTTGGCATGGGTATCTATGCCACATACCACGTTCACATTCGCATGCCACATGCCGCAGACCGCGTATATGGAATCTTAGCATTCGACTCGACCCCCTAATTTCAGTTTTTTTTGGTTTTTTTGTGGTCCATTAGTTGTTTAAGCAGGGGCAATTTCAGTCATAGACGACTGGTCTTCCTCATTCCACTGCTGGTCGATAGAAAGCTCGAGCCTACACTTTTACCGACCCAAGGGATTTTTAACCTCCCACACCACATAGACATGGTATGAGAGCAACCGGCCTTTGAGGATGCTGTAAGTTATACACAGCGGTGGAAATCCAAATTGGCAGAGCTGGGGTCTAAGGAATTCGACATTTACACGAGGGTATATGGTGTATATATGTTGTTGTTAACTTCAACTGAAGAGGACAGATAATGCAACCCAGGGTGACTACACATACGCCGAGAGGAGTGTGTTCCGGTGTCGAGTGAGGTGTTCAATCCTTCTGGCGTGGTGGTAGTCATGGTGATTTGACTGGTACTAACGTCACTTTCAGCTAGTGGTAAGTGAACAAGTCCGACAGTCCACAATCCCTGCCTAAGGAGAGTTAAGACAGGAAACAATACCAGAAAAGGAGAATCAGCAGTAACCCTATTCTATATATATACATGACTCTCCTTTATATATATATTATATTATATATTATATGTTATATGTTATGCATCATATATCCATATTATCTATATTACATATATTATATATAATATATGTAATATATATTATATATTATGTATACTATATTATATATATTATGCATACATTCGATATTATGCATATTATATATAATATATATGATATATATGAAATACTCAAAAGGACGGGGCTGCCCTCTATGGAAGATCTTCTGATCAAAAAAATCTCCGGTGGACTGGACACCTCATGAGGATGTCATCAGACAGGCTACCAAAGCAGATCCTCTATTCTCAACTGACTTCTGGTTACAGAAAGAGCGGGTGCCCTCGTCTCTGGTTCAATGATACCACCAAGAGAAACCTGAAGCTGAGAGACATTAAGACCGACTCATGGACGCAACTCTCACAGCAGAGAGCTAAATGGAGAGCGGCAGTCAAGTAATGAAAGCAGTCTTTGTTGCATCGCGACCGACAGCATGATGATGATATATGATATATATTATATATATGCTGCATGCCACATGCCGCATGCCGCATGATGTCTGCCGTAGTTCACATGTCTACATGTTGATTGTCATTTCATATCGCAGGTCAAGGCAGACAGCTTTCCAGACTGTTGCAATTCCTTTCGTTTTCCCCCTCTCTCCCCAAAACATGCATTCCTGACTTTGACACTAAACTAGTAGTGGCCAACTATGCCAAAACCACCACCTACCAGCTGGATGAGCCTGGACTTGCTCCTCATTCTGAGGTACATAAATAAATAATATTAACCTACTTACCCACTCAATAGGCCCTGTCTGAGATTGCCATGAAGATCAGTTCAAACACAAAGGCCCCCCCCCCCCTCCACCCTACATCCCACCATCACCCTTTCAATAAGTCTGTTACCTCAAGAATGATAGTCAGTCATGCCCCCCCCCCCACTAACGTTTACCATACTAATAACTATGCCTGATACGTTACATACATCAAGACACGCTGGAGAAACGCTAAATGTATGTTAGACATACGTTAGATGTACATTATCGATACGTTGTCAGCATGTGGACTGTATGTTCCCACTGCCTTTGATGTAGATTAACATGGTGAACAACATTTGGCTAATGTACATTTAACATACATCGATGTATGCCTAACATATACATAATGTATGGCCAACGTAAAATCCACATGTTGTCGAAAGTTGTCGCATGTCTAAAGTTTTGTGCATGCACACAACGCTGCCGAACCCCTGATGCGACACGCCATATCTCAACGAACGTCGAAATACATTGACGTATCCCAACAAGCGCATAATGCACGCGTAACACATAATGGCGTATCCCAACATAGCGGCCAAAAATCACATACGTCAGTGTATATTGGCGCGATGCATCGTAATGTGACAGCCCTTTAACATAGCTACCTCCCCATACATTTCTTTTTCCTCTTATCCTGTTTTTTACCCATCATTCACATCAAGGATTTGCATATTTCATTGTAATTGTCTATCTATATTGTTGTAGCTTTGTTTGGTGTGTAATGGCAATTGTGATCAGGACTTAAAGACCAGTGCATTAGCACTGACAACATGTTATTCAAAGGAATGAAAACACTTGAACAAAAGAACACCACACACATATCCCATGCCAGGCGTCAGTCATGCCAGTCGGGATGGCCAAATCAGTTGAGCACCCGCCTCCCGTGTTCGTAGGTCGGCGGGATTGGAACAGCTTAGCTGAGTCAAACCAATGACTTAAACATGTATACTTGTCGCTACCTAGCCTGGTGATCGGCATTACTAGGACAGGGCAAGAAGCAGTGGAATCAGAAAGACCGATCGCCAAATGATGAGAATTTCTTTCTTAATCAACTACTGGACAAACATAAAATGTCATATGTCACACACCTTCTCTAACATCGCATCTTGGCATCCTATGCGCAACGCATCACCTGCTGCATGCATATCGAAAGTTGTATGTTGGAAGCGGCATGCCACATGCCAAATGCCGGATGCCACATGCCAAATGCCATATATCGCATGCCACATGCCAGATATCGCATGTTGCAAGTTGGAAGTTGCATGTGTCATGCATCATGCGGCATGCATCATGCGTCATGCATCATGCGGCATGTGGCATTGGTATGTGGCATGTTGCATGTGGCATGCCGCATGGCACATGCTTCGGATGCCACATTACCACCGGCTGCATGACGTCCCCCAGGCGGCGCTCCTAGTGACAGTGGATGGAACCTTGGTTTTGCATAATATTACCGCGACAGCGAGCAACCACCAACACCACCACCGGCCAGCATGAGAACTACGATCCGGCCACTGTGCCACAAACTGCTGGCATGCAGTCACCATCGGTCACGCCACGAGTATAAATCGCAACTTACCTCATCCCATTATTCCTCCCAATATACCTTGTCCCACAAATTGAGTGCTCCTTCCATCATTTCTCTAGGCTTCATCCCCTTCCCCCCTCCCTCTCTCTATACCCCTCTACCCCTCCTGGACGACCCCTCCCCCCTGCCCCTCTATCCCTCCTCCCCTGCCTCCCTCCCCCTCTACCCCTCCTCCATGGCACCCTCCCCCTCTACCCCTCTACCACCCCCACGCCACCCCACTCCTCCCCCTCTACCATCCCCCACGCCACCCCACTCCTCCGCCTCTACCCCCTCTACCCCTCTACCATCCCCCCTACCCCTCTACCCCTCTACAATCCCCCACACCACCACACTCCTCCCCCCTCTACCCCTCTACCATCCCTCCCGCACACCCTCACCCCTCCCCTTCCCCTCTCTCCCCACGACCCCCACCCTCCCCTCTACCCTCGTCCTGGTACCCTCCCCCCTCTTACCCTTCTACCATCCTCCACGCCACCCCACCCATCCACCCCTCCCCTCTCATACCCCTCTACCATCCCCACGCCACCCCCACCCCTCCCCTTCTAACCTTCGTCCCCTGTACCCTCCCCCTCTACCCTTTCCTCCTCCTCGCCACCCCACCCTCCACCCCCCCCCTCTAGCCTCCCCCACGCCCCCCCTCCCCTCTACCCCTCTAACCCCTCTACCATAACCCTGACCCCTCCTCCAGGTACTCCTCGCCGCTGTACCCCTCCTCCCGGGCCCCCTCCCCCTCTGCCCCTCCTTTCTGGCCCCCCTCCCCCTGAACCCCCCTCCCGGGCCCCCTCCCCCTCTGCCCCTCCCTTCTGGCCCTCCTCCCCCTGTACCCCTCCTCCCGGGCCCCCTCCCCCTGTACCCCCTCCTCCCGGGCCCCTCCTCCCCCTGTCCCCCTCCTCCCGGCCCCCTCCCCTCTACCCCTGCTTACCGGGCCCCCTCCCCCTCTACCCCTCGCCCGGGCCCCCTCCCCCTCTCCCCTGCTCCGGGCCCCCTCCCCTGTACCCCTCTACCTCTACACCCCCCGCCATCTTTCCTATTTCCCAGCATCAGGCTGCTCTCCTTGTCTTAATGGTACCATTCGATCATAAAGCCTGCTTTGTCATACCGGACCCACGTCACTAAAACATTCACTCCTGAACCATGTCGCACTAACTCATTCACAACGCCACCTACCGGTTCAGCAATACATTATCAGAGTAGCGCTCAGATGGCGTACTAGAGGGCGCCACATCGCACCGAATAGCAGCTTATTGTTTCCCTTGGTACTATTATTAAGGCACGTTCCTGATGTCTGGACCAGACAGGGTGGCCGAATGAGTAGAGCGTCCGTCTCCTATTTTGGGAGATCGGGAGATTTGAACCCATGAGTTTGTGGGTTCGAATCCTGGTCGAATCAAACCAATGCCTTAAAAATTGATACTTGTCACTACATAGCCTGGTGCTCGGCATTAATAGGATGGGGCAAGGACTGGTTGGCTCAGTGTCAAGATAATGTGACTGAGTGGGATATCAGGTCATGGTACTGGCACCCTGGTTTCCCAGTGGGGCAGCACTATAAAGTCGCCATGAGTGCACACTGTCACAAGTCGGTACCCGTCCTGATATGACCTTAGATGTTGCGAGGATGTAAAACAACAACAAACAAACCTGATGTCACCAACCAGCAGGTGACTTCAGGATGTGGGAAGGTTCAGATGAAGGCTGCATTTCTGGTCTGAACGTCCATTAACGTTGCATAGTCCTACCCTTTCCTACAGAAGGAAAAGAAGTGACATAGTAAACTAGATCACGGTTCCGACTGCGCATGCGCTGCAAACGGCGTTGGGAGCAAAGCAAAGGCGTACGGCCATTGAGTTTGCCTATACACACAGTGAAAAACGTCAGTTTTATTTAAAATTAATTGAAATCCAAAACCCTAACTATATCAATTTAATATAATCTTTTTGATAAACATGTTTTCTATACGTGTTCCAAGTGGTTTGTGCCTAGGTGGTGTGGTTTTATCAATATTTTACTTTTTCTGTATGGAGATTGCTCACTGCCATTGACAATGCATTGAGTACTCTGACTATGGCTCTAACACTAGTCTGAGTGCCTAGATCTTTCTAAATCTAAATGCACATGGCATAAGATGTGCTGATTATATTGATGTAAATGCAATGCTGGATAAAAGATTAATATCTTAATTTATTATATATATTTTTTTAGTTGGTATTCTATGTTTCAAACAAGAGCTGAGATGATCTGAAACTAGCACATTTCATAGCTGCACCCAGTGTATTAGCATGTGCCATGTGCTTTTGGGGGGTATGTTTTGCTCTGATGCATCCCACAATGCACCGCGCCGCTGGAACCGTGATGTAGTCTATTAAAGTATTCAAAATTATGAAAGGTTTTGATGAAATAGATATGAACCAATTGTTCACCTTGAATAAAAGAGAAGGCAGTCGGGGCCATACTATCAAAACCCAGAGCCATTTCAAAGTTAAGGCAACACAGTTTCTCAAACAGGATCATAAATATATGGAACAGTCTTCCACAAAATGTTATTGTTGCCGAGTCAATAAATTCATTCAAGAACAGATTAGAAAAAGCATGGGCTGATGATCCAGGGAAATTTGACCCCTTATTCACCACATGCTACTAATTATTCCTTGAGTTGCATATTTACCGGCACTCAAGCAAAAATGAGAGACAAATAAGTGTTCACACTTCCTGTCTACCATTCGCTATTTCGCTATTTCGATGGTTTTGAATTTCTGTGCCGCGCTAGTATGTGTAGTGTGTGGTGTGTGGTGTGTACTGTCCTGTGTGTGGGGTATGTGTGATGTCTGTGGTGTGTGTGGTGTATGGCATGCGGTGTCTGTAGTATGTATAATATATATTATATACATAATATATATACTATATATATATAATATATATAATATAAATGTAGGACTGCTAAGGACCTGAGAATTACGTACCTGGCTGGCCGAATAACCGCCGAATAAGGAACAACAAATAGTTTCTCTCGGTTGAGTTGAATCGGCGCGCAGGCCGGGCGGCGTATCACGAAGGCGCCGGGCCGATCGAGCGCGTGGTTATATACAACTACCGGTGGCACCATCTAGCGAGTAGCGGGTGCATGATGCGCGAAAAGGAAGAGAGGAGCGACAGCGCGGGGCGGGGGGAGGGTCTCTTCCTCTCCTCGCATCAAGCGTAATGCTTCGCATTACGACCAATGCTGAGCTAACCCGAGCGGTGCATGCGGCGCCGCCTAGCACAAATCGCCCGAACCACCACGCTGTCGGCGCGTTCGAAATGCCAATAGATAGACCAGCTCATTTATATTATTCTGTCAACGCCCGCGGGTGCCTACACGAGTATATCCGCATATATACTACCTAACATATATACCATTCATACTATATATAATATATATACTATGTATACTAAATATATAATATATATAATATATAATATGTGTAATATATAGATAATATATATATATATATATATATAATAGTGGGCAGTGAGTGTGAGCACCATCTATTTGGTAGGGTGTGTTGTGTGAGGTGTGTACTGTGTGGAGTGTATTGTGTGAGGTGTGTACTGGGTGGGGTGTGTTGTGTGAGGTATGAGCTGTGCGGGGTGTATTGTATGAGGTGTGTACTGTGTGGGGTGTGTTGTGTGAGGTGTGTACTGTGCGGGATGTGTTATGTGAGGTGTGTACTGTGTGGGGTGTGTTGTGTGAGGTGTGTACTGTGCGGGGTGTGTTATGTGTGGTGTGAGTATGGTGTGTATTATGCGATGGTTGTGACGTGTGGTGTGTGTAGTCCTCAGTGTGTGTAGTCCTCAGTGGGTGTAGTGTGTAGTGTGAGGTGTGTGTGGCGTGTGTAGTGTGCGATGTGTGGTATGTGTGGAGTGAGTATGGTGTATAATGTGTGATGTGCTTAGTGTCCGATGTGTGTAGTGTGTGATGTGTGTGATGAAAGCTGTGTGTAGTGTGGTGTGTGTAGCGTGCACTTAGATGTACATCATCTGTCACCATTAGCTGCTGTTCTATAACTAATTAAAACCCGGGTATCCATACAACCCATACTTATATTTAATAGGCAGTGTCGATGCACAGGTTTCACTTAGGGCACTTCCAGTTTAATGGCATCTGAAATAATGGCGTGATGATTGATGGGTTTTAGGTCAGGAATGGAGAAGCCCAGTGGATAAAGTATCAATGGTGGATTCTGTCGTAAGCCTAGAGGGGTCATACTTGCAATAACTGGTATGGTGTGTAGTGTGTGGTGAGTAGTGTGTGGTGTGTGTAATGTGTGTGAGGTGTGTAATATGTGTGGTGTGTGAGGTGTGTAATATGTGTGGTGTGTAGTGGGTGTGGTGTGTATAGTGTGTGTCTAGTGTGTGTAGTGTGTGTGTATTGTGTGTAGTGTGTGCAATGTGTGTGATTTGAGGTGTGTAGTGTGTGTGGTGTGTGTATTGTGGTGTTTTTTTAAAGTTTTTTTTTTACTAAAGTGTATTTTATTCATCGAATAAAATACCTTGTCAGCGCCACGCACTGGTCTTCCGGCCGTACAGTACAATTCCTTGATACATAAATGAAACTACTATCAGTTGTAATAGTAACTGCATGCAAATCCTGTTTGATACTAAAAGTATTATACATTTGATAAATGTGATGTGTGTAGTGTGTGTAATGTTTGCATAGTGTGTGGTGTATGGTGTGTGGTGTGTGGTGTGTGGTATGTGGTGTGTGGTGTGTGGTGTCTGATGTGTGGTGTGTGCTGTATGTGTCGTGGGTGGTGTGTACTGTGCTGTGTTTGGTGTGTTTGGTGTGTTTGGTGTGTTTGGTGTGGTTGGTGTGTTTGGTGCGTGTGGTGTATGGTGGGTGGTGTGTATAGTGTGTGTAATGTTTGTAGTTTGTATAGTGGGTGGTGTGTTATGTGTGTGGTGTGTGGTGTGTGGTGTGTCTACTGTATGTGTAGTGTGTGGTGGGTGTGGTGTGTGGTGTGGGTGGTGTGTGTGGTGTGTGGTGTGTGCTGTCTGGTGTATGGCATGTGATGTATGTGTAGTGGATGGTGTGTACTGTGATGTGGGTGGTGTGTTTGGTGGGTGTGGTGTATGGTGTGTGGTGTGTAGTGTGTATATATTTGGTAGTGGGTGTGGTGTGTGTGGTGTGTGGTGTATGTGGTGTGTGACATGTGTGGTGTGTGGTGTGCGGTGTGTGGTGTGTCTACTGTATGTGTAGTGTTTGGCGTGTGTGGTGGGTGGTGTGTGGTATGTGTGGTGAATGTGGTGGGTGTTCTTTGTGGTGTGTGGTGTGTGGTGTGTGCTATAGGTGTAGTGTGTGGTGTGCACTGTGCTCTGTATGGTGTGTTTGGTGTGTTTGGTGTGTGTGGGGTATGGTGTGTGATGTATGTGCAGTGTATGGTGTATACTTGTTGTGTGTGGTGTCTTTGGTGTGTGTGGTGTGAGGTGTGTCTAGTGTGTATCGCTTTTGTAGTTTGTGTGTTCTGTGTGGTGTGTGTGGTGTGTGTTATGTGTGGTGTGTGTTATGTGTGGTGTGTGGTGTGTGGTGTGTGGTGTGTGGTGTGTGGTGTGTGGTGTGTGTACCGTATGTGTAGTGTGTAGTGTGTGGTGTGTGGTGTGTGGTGTGTGCTGTATGAGTAATGTGTGGTGTGTACTGTGCTGTGTGCGGTGTGTTTGGTGTGTGTGGTGTATGGTGTGCAGTGTGTGTAGTGTGTATAGCTTTTGTAGTTTGTGTGGTATTTGTGGTGTGTGCAGGGTGTGGAGTGTAGGGTGCTGGTTGTGGTATGGTTGGTGTGGTTGGTGTGTGTGGTGTATGGTGTGCAGTGTGTGTAGTGTGTATAACCTTTGTAGTTTGTGTGGTGTTTGTGGTGTGTGCAGGGTGTGGAGTGTAGGGTGCTGGATGTGGTATGGTTGGTGTGTTTGGTGTGTGTGGTGTATGGTTTGCAGTGTGTGTAGTGTGTATAACTGTTGTAGTTTGTGTGGTGTGTGTGGTGTGTGCAGGGTGTGGAGTGTAGGGTGCTGGGTGTGGTGTGGTTGGTGTGTTTGGTGTGTGTGGTGTATGGTGTGCAGTGTGTGTAGTGTGTATTACTTTTGTAGTTTGTGTGGTGTCTGTGGTGTGTGCAGGGTGTGGAGTGTAGGGTGTTGGGTGTGGCGTGTTTGGTGTGTTTGGTGTGTGTGGTGTATGGTGTGCAGTGTGTGTCGTGTGTATAGCTTTTGTAGTTTGCGTGGTGTCTGTGGTGTGTGCAGGATGTGGAGTGTGGGGAGCTGGGTGTACAGAGGTGGCGGTGGTGCAGGGAAGGCCTGATGGGCAGAATGCAGTAGGTGCTCAATGGATGGCGGGAGCTGGAGAATAGAATGGCCTCCACGGTTATTTCTCCCCCCTCCCCATAAAGATTGACAAAGGTTCAATATTGAGTGCTGCACCAGTGATATCATATATATACATATACAGATATATATATGTATATATATATATATACAGTATTAGCAAAACACCAGCTCGAGAGTAATAGTTCATCATGACCTGCCTGTGATGCACAACTTTTTATACAACCAGATTCTCCCTCGAAAATAAATCTCAATTCGAATCTTGAAACTCACTTCCGGTAAATAAATACTGTACGGAAAGTATCTTTCAAAAAGAACCTGCATGTAAGAACTAATTGAGGTCAGGTGACTACATTAGTCGTACTTACAATATGGCTGGTTGGTTGTTGGAGATTTACATCCTGGCAACATCAGGACGGGTACCGATTTGTGACAGTGCACACTCATGGCAACTCTATAGTACTGTCCCACTGGGAAATCAGGCCGCCAGCACCATGACACAATATTCCAGTCAGTCACATTATCCTGACACTGAGCTACCCAGTCCTTGCCCTATCCGGTTAATGCCGAGCACCATGGTAGAAGTGGCAAGTATCAATTTTAAAGTGATTGGTTTGACTAGACCGGGAACCAAACTCTTGACCTTCCGCACGCGAGGCCTGCTCTCTATCGAAAAGGCCACCGCGCCCGGTACATCCATGAAATAGGGAGATGTTAAACATGGGGTGTGTGGGTGTGGGGGGAGAGGGGGGGGGGGGGGGGGGGTGAGTCGAGGAGGCACAGTCAAGCAACTGTTGGTAAACGCTCCCCCCGGGCCACCTAGCGGCAGATCTGACGAGGAAGGTCACGTGAGTTAAACCGGCCAATCACACGCCGCCCGCTCAGATGTGGCTTAGGGCGCCCCCTGGGGAATTGGTGGCAGCACTAAAGAACACTGCCACGCCCAGCGGTTCAAACAATATACAACATCAACTGCCATAAACCGCTAGCTACCGCCAAGTACCGCCGTCAAGCGCCATCTAGCGGCCATTGTCGGGCATGAAAACACGACCCGCCTGAATGGGCAGTACGCACGGGGATCTGGGGCAGTGGACGGAGGGCGGAGGGGGGCGTGGGGGGGGGGGGGGTGGGGGCAGCGTGGTGTGGGGACGGGGGCGAGGGGCAGCGTGGTGGTGGGGTGGGAGTGGGGGTAGGGGCGGGGGTGGGGGGCGAGGCAGTATGGTGGGGTGGGGAACGGGTTCGAGGGAGTGTGGTGGGGGATGGGGCGAGTGGCAGGGGGGCGGGGGCGGGGGGCGGGGGCGGAGCAGTGTAGTGGGGGGTGGGGGAACGGGGGGGGGGGGGGGGGGGCAGTGAGACGGGAATAACCTAATGGGTGACGGTGGGAGGTGATGGCGAGTGACGGCGATGTGGTGACGGGCGATGTGGTGACGGCGATGTGGTGACGCGATGTGGTGACGGGCGGCGTGGGAGGGGGCTGGGCGAGCGTGGGGGGGGGGCGGGGGAGGTGGGGGGGGAGGTGGGTGGTCTGGGGTGGAGAGTGAAGGGGAGGCGGTTCTGGATGGAGAGTGGAGGGGAGCTGTTGGGGAGCTGGTTGAGATAGAGGGGAGGTGGTGGGGAGCTGGTTGAGATAGAGGGGAGGTGTTGGGGAGCTGGTTGAGATAGAGGGCAGGTGGTGGGGAGCTGGTTGAGATAGATGGGAGGTGTTGGGGAGCTGGTTGAGATAGAGGGCAGGTGGTGGGGAGCTGGTTGAGATAGATGGGAGGTGTTGGGGAGCTGGTTGAGATAGATGGGAGGTGTTGGGGAGCTGGTGGAGATAAGGGGGAGGTGGTGTGGAACTGGTTGAGATAGATGGGAGCTGTTGGCGAGCTGGTTGAGATAGATGGGAGGTGTTGGGGAGCTGGTTGAGATAGAGGGCAGGTGGTGGGGAGCTGGTTGAGATAGAGGGCAGGTGTTGGGGAGATGGTTGAGATAGAGGGCAGGTGGTGGGGAGCTGGTTGAGATAGAGGGGAGGTGTTGGGGAGCTGGTTGAGATAGAGCGGAGGTGTTGGGGAGATGGTTGAGATAGAGGGGGGTGGTGGGAGCTGGTTGAGATAGAGGGGAGGTGGTGGGGAGCTGGTTGAGATAGGAGGGGAGGTGTTTGGGGAGATGGTTGAGATAGAGGGGAGGTGTTGGGGAGATGTTTGAGATAGAGGGGAGGTGTTGGGGAGGTGGTTGAGATAGAGGGGAGGTGGTGGGGAGCTGGTTGAGATAGAGGGGAGGTGTTGGGGAGATGGTTGAGATAGAGGGGAGGTGGTGGGGAGGTGGTTGAGATAGAGGGGGGTGGTGGGGAGCTGGTTGAGATAGAGGGAGTGTTGGGGAGATGGTTGAGATAGAGGGGAGGTGGTGGGGAGGTGGTTTGAGATAGAGGGGAGGTGGTGGGGAGCTGGTTGAGATAGAGGGGAGGTGTTTGGGAGATGGTTGAGATAGAGGGGAGGTGGTGGGGAGGTGGTTTAGATAGAGGGGAGGTGGTGCGGAGCTGTTTGAGTTAGAGCGGAGTTGGTGGGGAGCTGGTTGAGATAGAGGGGGTGGTGGGGAGCTGGGACAGATAGAGGGGAGGTGGTGGGGAGCTGGTTGAGATAGAGGAGGGTGGTGGGGAGCTGGTACAGATAGAGGGGATGTGGTGGGGAGGTGGTTGAGAAAGAGGGTAGGTGGTGGATATAGAGGGTAAACTCGGACGTTGAACCTCAATGAAAATAGGAAGAAAATGATCGGAAAAGAAACCAAATGTCACAATTAATGGCAATTAAAAAACGAAATGCAATGGTGAAGTAGACCCGTGTAAATCCACATCATGGTATTTAGTATAGCACCAAGCACCCAGTGTTTCACCATTGTACAAAGACTTTTCATGTAACAAACACCCCCTTCTTAATAAAATGTATCAAAACTAGAAAATCGACCAGGCTATTCCGAATGTACTTACTGGAAAATCTCTAAAGCAGCATAATCTGATTAAGGCACCACATTTTCGGAACCAAATCTCTCACCTAGATTCTGTTTCACACACAGAACTTAGATACTGATGCACTCATTTAGTATTTACTGTAGCATTGTGTTGCTTGGAAACGGGTAACTGAAGTCTTCATTTCCAACATTTCGATGTGCACACCAAAATTATATTTGCATGTTTTTACTTCAAATATCTCCAAAGTATAGGCTTTAAAACACCTTACCGGATTGAGCAACCGAGATAACCGGACAAAGAATCTTCTAGTCCGGTGGTGTTCGGTATCAAAATGTAACGAAATGTGTCGAAATGTTGACAGGCCACCGGACGAAATGGATGCAAAATGGACAAGGAACGTAGATTAACGAATATCCACCAGACGATAACCGGAAGACATCAGACGACACCGTATGTAACCGGACAAGCAACGGTGAACCGACGGGCAAAAACCGAATGTTAAATGGATGGACCGAACATCAAACGGATACGTACCGTACTGTTAACGGACACGCCAAAAACATAAAAAAACGACGGACCAAATTCCCACAACATCGTCATCGGACTCTGCAGGAAGCAAACCAGAAATGTAACGGATGGGTTCCGGACATGAAACAGACAAAACGGACTAAACGGACTTAAAACGGACACCAACCATACTCGTCAGTCCGGCTGTGTCCAGAACAAGTTTTGTGCATGTTCAAAACTTGCCACCGTACACACCGGACACCACCGGACAGAGAATGGACACGCCGGATGCATACCGTATATAAAATGGACATTGACGTATTTCATCGGACAGTGTCCGTTTTCTATCTGGTACCCCAATCCGGTGATGGTTGACAGAGCCTAAAGGGAAGTAAAGTAGATTCTATTGATCAATCTAATTTATTTAGCTAACACATATGGCATAACTCCCTCCTTGTCAACCCACCCACTCACTGTATTACTTACCTCAGCTACACAGGCAACTAACCACCCTCTATGAATCAGGTGGCAGAGCACACCGGGTTGAGTGTGGGGACTTGTGGGGGGGGGGCCTCATTCTCTCATCCACCCTTGTCACATACAATGTACCCATAAGGGCAGAACCGTTTTTTCAACGACCCACCATCTTAGCCCATAATACTGAACTTATTACGGCTAACCCGTAAACACACTAACCTCCTTCTTAATCTACTAATATTCCCTACATAAGTACCCGCTGATCTACCTATTTACAATGTAATGTAAACGGCCGGAAGACCAATGCCTCGGCGCTGAAAAATAAGATGTTCTGATGAATAAATTGTTTTACCAAAAAATAAAAAATAACCTAAAAAATTAACATTGGGTATGTCACTTGAAAACTACCTAGGCCAATAAAAGTATCACATTTTCGAAACCAAAACAGGCACCTAGATTTGAACCTACATTGAAGAGTTCAGGCACAAAACCAAATATACACCGATCCAAAAAGGTAGTTTAAATACAGATTTTTGCATGAAAATAATTTTAATTCTCACTAATTCCACTTTTACTATGATCATATGGGTATGGAGCAACGCACACAACAAATAGGAATTTAACAAAATTAACTTTTTGTAGGTTTGATTTGGTTTCAAGGTTATTATTGCCGGAAGTGATAGTGAGGATAAGCTCTCACTACCTATAAAGTACTGATAACCAAGTCCAACTCCCGGCCTTCACGAGGCGAAACTGTTTCTACTGACGGGAGAAGGGGCAAAGGCGGATCTCTGGCGCCTCAAAACCAGATGCTTCGGGCAGGTGGGGCTCGTCAATCTTGGCTGACTGCTCATCTAGGAGAAGGTAAACTCTGATTTAAAACCCCCGCTGCCGTGCGGCTAGTCCCATTTATGGGAAGACCAGAAGTTGGTAGTGCACACCAGCGGCCATACCGACTCAATTGTCGGCCTAAACTAAGTGCGGTGCACATCAACTTTGTTGGTGTGGTCAGGGGATGTCACCCCTTCAAGTGCATGAAGACTGGAGCAGCAGATGAGTTAGAAGATCAATAGCTTTGAAGGTGTAACAGCAAGATGATGTGGCTCATCAGGGCACACTCTGACAAAGATGAGTAAGTGGCCAGTCACCTTGGAAAGGAAGGGGAACCTACCAAGTATTTACCCATAGTAAGCAATGGTAATTAATGGAAACAAATTTAGAGATGGAGACAACTCTGGTCCCTCTGCGGGGAAGCCTTCTAATAGCTACAGTGGAGGCACCTTTCCTTCAACTATTAAGAAACCTCGTAATGACAATGTAAACTCAAAGCCTAAAATAGGAAGGTATGCATCTGATGTCAGGCAACTGAAAACTGGAGGAAAGGTGCTAAAGATTGGTACATGGAATGTACGAACATTGTACAAACCAGGCCGATATGACAACCTGAAAGTGGAAATGACAGCGCTAAACCTTGACATCCTAGGTATAGCTGAGACGAGATGGACGGGTGACGGGAGGATAGGTGATAGTGAGGTAGATATGATATATTCTGGAGATGAAAAACATCAGTATGGCGTTGGAATTATGATGAAGAAGTCCATTGCCGCCACAATGATTGGATTCTGGCCAGTATCTGACAGAATTATTATGATGAAGCTGAGGGGAAAACCGTTCAATATAAACATTCTGCAAGTTTATGCACCAACCTCAGATCACGATGATGAAGAAGTCAACGAGTTCTATGACAGCATCAAAAAGGTAATGGAATACACCAAGTCTGGAGAAATAACAATTGTTATGGGCGATTGGAATGCGAAAGTTGGAGAACAACATGAATATCCAGTAACAGGAAGATTTGGCTTAGGTGAGAGAAATGATCGTGGTGAATACTTGATAAATTTCTGTTTGACATCAAAACTAGTAATTGCTAACACCTTATTTGAACATCCAAAGAGAAGACTATATACATGGAAGAGCCCTGGTGATGTATGTCGGAACCAGATCGATTACATTCTTGTCAACCAACGATATCGAAATTGTATCAAACAGGCAAGGACATATCCAGGTGCTGACATATGTTCGGATCATAATCCAGTAGTAATCAGTATGGTAGTGAAATTGAAACAGCAGAACAAAATTAAAAACAACATTCAAATGGATATGAACATGTTAAAAGATGCAAAATACAGAACTAAGTATAATGTCTCTGTTCATAACAAATTCAGTGTACTGATGAATGAAGAAACTCCTCAGAGAGAGTATAACAACATTGAAATGGAATGGGAAGCTCTCAGAGAAAGCATGGTCAAGTCAGCAGAGGAGGTGTTACCAAATAAAAAACGAGAGACAAAGCAATCATGGATGACGCAAACCATACTAGAAAAGATGGCAGAAAGGAAGAAAGTGAAAACCACTGATCCACCTAAATACAAACACCTGAAGAATGAAATAGAAGATGAATGCAAAAAAGCTAAAGATGAATGGTGGAATAAGAAGTGTGAAGTAGTGGAACAACTTGAGTCTCAACATCGTTCAAGAGAGATGCACAAGAAAGTGAAAGAGATAACAGGTCAAGGATACAGACAGAGAAGCAGTAAATGTATCAAGAACAAAGACGGCAAAATGCTCTTTGAAGAAGATGAAATAAAGTCCAGATGGGAAGAATATGTAAACAAACTATACAATGATGACAGAGGGAACCCACCCACAATTGAGAAAGAAGATGGGAATATTATATTAGTATCAGAGGTTGAGAAGGCTATCAATGATCTAAAGGCAGGTAAGGCTCCTGGAAGTGACCAGATAACATCAGAAATGATAAAAGGACTAGATGAAGTGGGGATTCAAATCATTCATAAGCTAGTAACTGACATCTATGAGACTGGATTTATACCATTGAATATGAATGAATCCATATTTGTACGACTCCCAAAGAAGCTAAAACCAACATTGTGTACTGAGTACAGAACACTAAGCCTGATGAGTCATATGTTGAAGATGATCCTGAAAATAATTTTACTGAGAAACAGACAGAAAATTGAAGAACAAATCAGTAACGTACAAAGTGGGTTTATATCTGGAAGAGGTACACGTGAAGGGATTTTCAATATGAGAATGATTTGTGAACGTTATTGTGAAGTGAACCAGGATGTTTATGCCTGCTTTATTGACTATGAGAAGGCCTTCGACCGAGTCAATCATGAACTGTTAATCAAATGTTTACAAGATATTGGTGTCAATGGCAAAGACATTAAACTAATTGTGAACTTATACTGGACACAACGTGCATTTATAAAAATGGAGCAGGGCCTATCGGATGAAGTTATGATTAAACGAGGAGTTCGACAGGGGTGTGTATTGTCACCATGTCTATTTAACCTGTACACAGAGATGATTTTCAGACACATTGAAGATTGCAAGGGAGTGACAATAGGTGGCATGAACATCAACAATCTTAGATATGCCGATGACAGTGTAATACTAGCAGACAGTGAGAAAAACCTACAAGATATAGTGAATAGAATCAATAAAGCTGGAATACTATTCAACATGAAGATGAATGCCAGGAAGACCAAAACAATGGTTATAAGTAAAAAGACAGATAAACCAAATGTCAATATAACCATAGATGGCACAAACATAGAACAAGTATCCGAATTCATATATCTCGGACAAAAGATTACAAATGATGGGAGATGTGAGGAAGAAATTAAAAGAAGGATAACAATAGCCCGAACAACATTCTCCAAAATGTATAGAGTGTTAACATCAAGTAAGATATTAATACAAACAAGGAAGCGTATTCTTCAGTGTTATGTGTGGTCTACTCTAATGTATGGGGCAGAGACATGGACAATCTCTAAGAAAATGTACAAACGTTTAGCAGCATTTGAGATGTGGACTTATCGAAGGATGATGAAAATATCATGGACAAAGAAGATCACCAACAAAGAAGTTCTCAGAAAAATTAAAAATAAGAAAAGCTTGTTTGCCACTATACAGACAAAGAAACTTATTTATTTTGGCCACATCATTCGTCAGAGTTCAATATACCGTACATTGTTGGAAGGGAAGGTGAATGGCAGCAGAGGGAGAGGGAGACCAAGAACATCATGGTTTACAAATATTTCACAGTGGACAGGCTTGAATTATTCACAGTCTATCAGAACAGCACAACATCGGGACAAGTGGAGAACCATTGCATCCAACCCTCGACTAGAGGATGGAACTATTGATTGATTGAGGTTTGATTCCAATGTTTATCTCAATTTTTGGATTGGCGTTTACATGGTTTTGCGTCTGAACTATTACGCAACTTTGATGCTGGAGCACATGTTGAACATTTGTTTTGCATACAATGGCATTGTAAGTCAATTCGGTAGCACGTGTTCCTGTAGATAAAGGATTCACCCAGTACTCACAGTAGATGGGTGAATACCAACCCTATATAAAAACGGTCGAAAAAGCGGGTTATTGAATTGAGAGCCTAATTTCACAATCTAAGAAGCAACAATTATTCTTTACATATGTCTTATTGATAGCCCGATACCTTTGAGTTGAAAAATAAAATATAATATCTAGTTTAATAAGATTTAAAAGTGAAATCGATGGCGTTCTGCGGCCGCCATCTTGTCTTTTTGCATTCTCTCCCATTTCACCAAGTCTGTGCCGATATAAGTAACCATTTGACACTGGAGGCAGTCATTCTATTTGCTGTTCCATACTAAAGCTATTTTCGCGCATATTTACAATACGTTGTCATTCACCCTTGTACTATAAGTACCTGGTGAATCTTTTATCTACTGTTTCTGATGAAGCTCATGGTGTCAACATTTCTACAGGCATACCAATATTTATATTACATGCTTTCATTTCAAATATCTAAAAACAAAAAAAACTCCACCATTTAATAATAAAAATCACTTCAAACTAACGTAAGGTCGATTATACCAATCAAGTACATATCTTGTCAAACTGGTAAGAACACAACATCATTAGACCATGCAACTTTAACCTATCGTCGTGGGGGGTGATGGAAATGGGAAATATGGTGCTTAGAGCAGGATTCGAACCCACATGTCTTGTCATTCTGGGGCAAAACCATTACACTATCTAGGCTCCCTGATACAATCACCATACCCATGGATCCTTCCTGATATGACCTTGGATGTTGCTAGGACGAAAAGCTCCAACAACCAACCAGCCCTATGCCCGAGAGGTCAATGTAGACTAAAACACAATTGAACATTCCACCAGTCTTTCGATTCCACACTGGAAGGCCAATCCCATTTTTTTCCTGTTGACGTAAGAATTAAAAATAACAAAAAACCCATCAAAAGCAAGAGATTCCATTGACTATGTCTATCTGGATATTTGTTTAAAGATGAACTGCCTTGTTATACCAGACCGCGACTCTCACTCGTCCATCCACTGTCTGGTTCCTGTCTAATCTATCCCTCCCACCCCCAAAATAGCTCACCCCCCAACAAAAAACAACCCCCAAAACTCCCCCACTCCACCCCCAATCCCACCTCCACTCCACTCCACCCCGATCTCCACCCCCATCTCCGCCCACACCGACACCCACACCCACACCCACACCCACACCCACACACACACCCACACCCACACCCACACACACACCCACACCCACACCCACACACACCCACACACCCACACACCGACACCCACACCCACACCCACACCCACACCCACACACACCCACACACCCACACACCCACACACCCACAGCCACACCCCCATCGCCGATACTCGCGGAGATACAAAATGGCGGCGGCCTCGGCCTGCAAGGATGCGCATCACCTATGTTCATCGTGTGGCGTGCGGACTTCCGGTTCCGGCTACATATCACGCACGTGACCTAAATGAATTCTGGGCTGCTGCCACTCCTCAGTCTATGGCATCTTCGTTCTAGCCAATAACCCCGCTTGTTTGGTGTGTGGAACTCACCATGGAAACTGGGCGGATGCTGGAGCGTCTCGCTAGATGCTTTAAAGAATGCCGCCTCTGGTGCTATTTTGTCGTTGTTGGTACGTCAGTTGATTAAGAGGGTGAAATTGCAATCACGCGCAATTGATCTTTCTCATTCGACAGATCCTTGCCATATCCCAGTAAAGCCAAACGCCAGGTTCGATAGCGACGAGTATACATTTTTAAGTGTGTGTTTGAGTTCCTCTCTATGCACAATATTTCCCATTTTCCTCACCACCCATGACACTAGGTTGCCATGACCATGATCCTTTACAAGCTGTTTAGTTGTTGAACCTACCCTGTGTTTGTATATATGTAAGTGCATTGCCTGTATGTATGTAATTGTAAGCATTAAAAGACTTACAATTCCAGGGGGAGGAGTGTAGTAGTCTGCATGGCCTCTCAGGCAAGGAGCCGCATAGACAGGTAGGCATGGGTAGTGTGGTGACATCAGGAAGCCTATGTGGTGTAATGGTTAGCACACTGGGCTGGAATGCAAAGAGATGTGGGTTCGAGTCCCGCTCTAGGCGCAATAGTTCCAATTTTCATCACCCCCATGACATGGGTTTCCTTTCTCCACCACTTCTTGCTATCCAAGAATCTTTTGACATGAGTGATTCCAATATGGTGACACTGGTCAACATCCGGTGATGCTGAACTGAAATGTTGTTATATTCGTTGGGATCAGGTCTAATGGCGACCACAACAGGAAATCTATGTATATATGAGGAGTTCAGATGCAAAACCGCGTGAATGACAATCCAAACATTTGAGATAAACATTGGAGTCAAAATTTCAAAAGGTTCATTATTTTACATTCCTATTATTTTGTTCATTTCTCCATAACCATTTCATCACAAGAAAAGTGGAATTAGTGAGAATTAACATTTTCTTCAGGTAAAAATCTGTTATTTTAATTAAATTTTTGATTTGTCATTTACATTGTTTTGCGCTTCTAAACTCTTCATATATATAATGTAATCTTACATTATATATACTGGAGACAGTATACTGATGGTAATATTTGAAGAGTTCAGGCGCATAACCACGTAAACATCAATCCAAATGAACACAAGAGAAGGAACATAACAAAATAAAGTATTAGAGGGTCTGATGCCAATGTTTATCTCCATTTTTGTATTGGCGTTTACATGGTTTTGCGCCTGAACTCTTCAAATTCTTTTGTGTCTCATCTGCAGTTTGTGGTACTCGGACATAAAGTATTTAGTAAGAAGGTGAAGTGTATGCAAGTTCAATCCAACCAAAAGCAGGACATTCATGGTTAAAGTGTAGAATCAGTGTTTGATCTTGTACATCTGTTTTACAACTACAGTTTTAGGTATTTGAACATCAACTATTTAGTAAAAAGATGAAGTGTTTGCAAGTTCAATCCAACCAAAAGCAGGAAATTCATGGTTAACTTGTAGAATCAGCATTCGATATTGTTTTTTCTTCTTGAAGATGTATACTGCCTATTATGGATAACCCTGAATAGACTTGTTTTCACCATCAGACAGTTTGTCGATAGAAAGCCCAAGCTTTACAACTACAGTTTGTGGTATTTGAACATAGGCTATTTAGTAAGAAGGTGACGGGTTTCCAAGTTCATTCCAATGGAATTTGTGGTTAAAGCATCAAATGGGAGTCCGTCTAGTGCTAACCGACCCGAGAGGTCATAGTTTGACGCCAGAGACTCGTGACCTAGATTATATCATAACAAGCTCCTGCAGAGCAATCAGTGTTCATAACACACAGACTGTGCATATTTGCTCCCGTTAATGGCCATGTTATCCCCCTCATGATATGACTCAGCGAGTAATCTGCACTTGGAGTCGTAGTAACATCTGATGGTAATATCAGGACTTGTAAGGACTTGTAAGGAGCGCGCCTTCATGGCGGATTTATAGCGCTGCTCCACTTTGATACCATGCTACTGAAAGGGTAATCGGGCCGAGAGCTCACTAGGTTGAAGATGCCAAGATCGATCCCCGTCCGAGGCAAAGCAAAGGGTTAGAAAATTGATACTTGTCGCTACCTGATCTGGCACTCAACATTATTAGGATAGGGAACGAGGACTGGCTAGCTCAGTGTCAGGATAATGTGACTGAGTCGGGAGAGAGACCGGGTCGTGATCCCGTGTTGGTAGGTCGTGGGGTCGTGGGTTCGAATCCTGGTCGAGTCAAACTAATGACTTAAAAATTGATACTTGTCGCTTCCTAGCCAGACGCTCGGCATTACTAAGATAGGGCAAGGAGGAGTGGAACGAGGAAGACCAGTCATCTGCGACTGAAATTTCCCCTGCTTAAACAATAAAAACAAAAAGACAAAGAGTCTCATTGGGGCAGGCAACACTCTAAAGCCAACATCAGTGCACCTTGTCACAAGTTGGTACCGGTCCTGATATGAAATCATTCCGTATCGATGATTAAAATTCTCCAATCAATCAGTGATTATTAGTCCATCCTTCTCAACCCACCAAACATGGTTATTGTCTCCGCCCGTGCCTGAAAAATCGCTCGCCCCTGATTTATATTAGTTAATTGTTTATACATTTTTTTTAACTGTTAAAAATGCGTCGGGACAGCAGCATTTCAACTTTCATATAAATTTTGAAGTCATTGGTTTAACCTTGCCAGGGTTCGAACCCCATGAGTTTGAATCCCATGACCTACCGGAACGGGAGGCGGACGCTGAACTCATCCGGCCATTGCATCTGGTTATGTATTACGTCTTCATACAAAAAAATATAAATACAAATACAAACCACCCGCCCGACTCTGATTTTTATTTCAAAAGGACTATCACCATTAAAAGAAATTTGTGTTTAGATTTATTTAATAAAATAATCAACAATGTCTGAGCGCTTGAAACGCGACATCGAGTCCGCCCTTGACAACAACACTCCTCTCCCTAACACTCAGCCCTCCTCCAACAATTTCCCTCGTCAGCCGGACAATGGACGCCAGTCGCAACCCAGCAGGAACCGGAAGGCCATCGGATGTCATGCGCAGTAGGCTTGTGGAAGGCTGCCTGGCTACCCACCCGCGCCTAGTTAGGCCTGGTAGATTCTGTCTGTGGGTGTGTGTATGTGTGTTTGTGTATATGTGTGTATGTGTGGTTAGGCACTTGTGCTGCTTGTATGTTTGTATTGTAGGTATTTGTTCTGTTTGTTAGTGTGTTTGTGTGTTTGTAGGCCTGGGTTTGCATGTCTGTGTTTGTGTGTATGCCTATTTCTGTGGCTGTGTGTTTGTGACTATGTGTGTATGCGTGGTTATGTAGTTGTGTTGGTTGTATGTGCCTATGGTAGGTATTTGTGATGTGTGCTAGTGTGTTTGTGTGTATGTGTGTTTGTAGGTCTGGGTTTGTATGTCTGTGTTTGTGTGTCTGCATGTTTCTGTGGCTGTGTGTTTGTGACTATGTGTGTATGTGTGGTTATGTAGTTGTGTTGGTTGTATGTTTGTATGGTAGGTATTTGTGATGTGTGCTAGTATGTTCGTGTGTATGTGTGTTTGTAGGTCTGGGTTTGTATGTCTGTTTGTGTGTCTGCATGTTTCTGTGGCTGTGTGTTTGTGACTATGTGTGTATGTGTGGTTATGTAGTTGTGTTGGTTGTATGTTTGTATGGTAGGTATTTGTGTTGTGTGCTAGTGTGTTTGTGTGTATGTGTGTTTGTAGGTCTGGGTTTGTATGTCTATGTTTGTGTGGTTGTGTTGCTGTATATTTGTGTATATCTGTGGTTATGTACTTGTGGTGCTTGTATGTTGGTATGGTAGGTATTTGTTCCTAGTGAAGTGGGCGAGACTACTCGCCTTGTGATAATTGCGAGCTTGGGCCGATTAACCCGCATTTGGAAATGCGGGCTACTCGCCAGGGCAGACTCGCAATTGCCACCATTTGCAGGCCCCCGGGTTTCCGGCCGTAAAGTGTTGCTAGAAGACGCCAATTGCACCTCTTCTGGCAGCAAGAGGAGGTCGGGCGTTCGGACCCAGACCCATCGGACGTGTTTCTGTATGCTCTGATGTTTTAGCCGAGATTTAGGCTTTTATTGTCGAAATTCTAAACTTGTTTAAACTTAATTGAAAACAGAACGAGACAGTAGTATAAAGGGCAATTTTAATTCTTTCTATCTTAGCTTGTTACATTACTCTTTCATGATGAGATGACCTTAGATATTTCAAGGATTCCAGGCACTTAACCCTATCGATACATCATATTAGTTGGGTGGGTGGGAGGGCAAATCTGGCCGGAAGAAGTACGTCCTCTCGGTTTGAAAAGTCTGGTCGAAGTGAAGATCTCCAGTGCCACGTCATCGGCTTTGCCTGGAAATCACTATAGGTGGCGCGTCAATTGGTGGCCATTTTAGTTCTAAAAGGCGAATATAGGTGTCGCCAACAGTCTGATTTAAATATAACTGCGTAATTAAAGTTAACTGCGCAATAAGGAGTTCAAGAAGTATCATGTAGATGGTGCGTTGATCAGCGGCCAAAATTATTAGTTCTAAGAATAGAATATAGTCGGCGCCATGGTGCCCTAATCTACTGAGATTCACAGTCTCGTTCATTCAATTACCCATGTGGCACACATCATGGACAATAATATGGGACAGGAGTTCATAGTTCATATACGACATGTTGCTATGGTCCTTTGTTAGTTTTTGGTAAGAATAAAGCCGTGAGCTCTTGGAAAAGTAAATTGGAACGTTCCTTGCATTCTTTACTATTTTCCAGTCTTCTTGTAGAGTAACCGCTATGGTCAAACTTGATATTCGATTGCTTTGTATGTAATTAAGGGCCTTATGCCTAATAGGCCTTATGCAGCTAATTAACCCATCTGTGGGAAGATTATAACAGACATATTAACGGAATTAACGTAGTGTTATTTTGGCTAAAAATACGACAGTAACTTAGGCTGATTAACAGTGACAGTGGCAGCAACACTAGCATGTCTGCTTAGTTCTGGATTAATTTAATCATATTAATATACACCGAAAGGCGGGGAGGACAGCCAGTTAGTTGAAATAACCTAGTAATTGATTTAGGCCGATAAATGTGAGATGGGGCAAAATGCCATATTTAGATGATACTCTGGCTGGTCGCCCTTAGCCCGGGAACGACGGCGACAGACTACCTGCAGATGGGACGAGAGGCAGCGGTGGCCCACGGCAGGCCCAGGAAATTCACATGGAAATAATTACATAAATTAAAACGTAGGCTTGCCTTAAGCGTGGGTGGAATAGCCTGGCGGTTAAACTTGCATTAGTGTTTCTGTGTGATAGTGTGTCAATGTGTTTATATATCTGGGTTTGTATACCTGAGTGTTTGTGTGATTGTGTGTGTGTCTCTGTGTGTTAGTTTGTCTGGGTGTTTGTATGTCTGTATGTATGTCTTTGTGTTTGGCTGTATGTTTGTCCCGTATTTGTGTGTGTGTTTGTGTGTTTCTGTGTATGTTTCTGTCTGTTTGTGTGTCTGTGTATATGTATGCTTGTATGTATGTGTGTCTTTGTGTGTCTGTTTAGTCGCCTTTTCTGTTTTCTTGTTCAGTAGTGGCTTCTGAAAGTTATGTAGTCCAATGGTTATGGGTTCCTACCATATTTTAAAATAACTATTTCACTCATCCTAATTGAGATGTTCTTTACATTGTCACTAAAGATGATTTTCTTTTCCAATAGGTTGAAAACTGACTATAGATAATGCGTTATTTCCCATGTTTAAAGTTGCAATGTTTAATGGTTTTAAGATTGTTTGTTGATGTTTAACATCCTAGCAACATCTAAGGACATATCAGGACGGGTACCGACTTGTGACAGTGCACACTCGTGGTAACTTTATAGAGCTTCCCCACTGACAGACCAGGCCTCCAGCACAATGACCCGATATCCCACTCAGTCACATTATCCTGACACTGAGCTAACCAGTCCTTGCCCTATCCTAATAATGCTGAGCGCCTGGCTAGGAAGTGACAGGTATCAATTTTTATGTCATCGATTTGACTCGACCAGGGTTCGAACCCACAAACCCATGTGTTCCGATCCATCGATCTCCCAAAACAGGAGGCGGAAGTTCAGCTCAAGTCATTCGGCTATCCCGCCTGGTCTTAATGATTTTAAGGTTCTGCCACTTCTTTTAAAGAGTACATATTGGCTAGCGCGACAAGTCCTGTACCCGAGGTCGTGGGTTCAATCCCGGCCAAGTCAAACCGCACACATACGGACCTAATTGTTGCCAGTATGTTGGCTGGGGCTCGGCATGGCTAGGATGAGTTGGCGCATTGTCAGGATAATGTAGCGCAGTGGCAACTCAGGAGTGGCAGCACTATAAAGTAACGGTGAAGTCACACTGTTGCCACTTGTAACTGATAACAACATAAATGTTGCTAAAATGGAATTGCCCAACAAAGTCCGCAGGAGGATATACATCCCTGTTTGAATATAATGAAGACACCTCTGCTACATTGTTTTTACCAACAAATACAGCATTCTAGTTTCCCCGTCCTGATATGACCTTAGATGTAGCTAGGACGTAAAACAACAACAAACACACAAGTACAGCATTCTAGTTTAAGCTGAATATGACCGCGCGGATTAGTTTAGCAATGAGAAGATCAATTTGAAGGTCAAGGTCATTCGGGAGTGCATGCCTGTTAACAACAGTTACACCATTCTAGGGTATACTGACTATGTCCACCTGGATTAGCTTAGCAGTGAAAAGGTCAATATTAAAGGTCAAAGTCATTCATGGGTTTACGATTGTTAACAACCAATGCATCACTCTAGTGTAGACTGAATATCTGGATTAGCTTAGCAGTGACACAACCAATGTAATGGTCAAGGTCATTTGGGGCGGTCACCAAGTACATCTTTCTACTGTAGACTGACTATGTCTATCCGGATTAGCTTAGCAGTGAGAAGGTCAATGTGAAGGTCAAGGTCATTTGGGTTTGGCGACTGTTAATGCCAAATACACCATTGTAATGTAGACTATGTCTATCTGGATTACCTTAGCAGTGACACAACCAATATGAAGGTCAATGTCATTTGGGGTGGGCGACTGTTAGCACCAAGTACATCATTCTAGTGTAGACTGACTATGTCTATCTGGATTAGCTTAGCAGTGAGAAGGTCAATATGTAGATCAAGGCCATTGGGGGGGCAACTGTTAGCACCAAGTACACCATTCTAGTGTAGACTGACTATGTCTATCCGGATTAGCTAAACAGTCCAAAGGTCAATGTGAAGGTCAAGGTCATTTGGAGTGGGCGACTGTTAACACCAAATACATCATTGTAGTGTATACTGACAATGGCCATACCCAGTTTAGCTTAGCACTGAGAAGGGCAATATGAAGGTCAAGGTCATCTGTTGGTTATATTCCAGTCAGGCATCGGTCCATGTGGGGCCGCGCGGCGAATGTTGGCAGCTGGGACCGAACAACTTTTACACAACAATTTCCTGCGATGAAGCTGCGATTTTTACGACAATCAATAGAGCGGAATAACCGCCTCGGACGGGCGCACGATGCTATCTGGCACCCCAGACATTCATTCTGAAAACAAACCCAATTAAAAAAGCTACCTACACAAACTAACAAAGCTGCAAACAAGTAAATAGAGAGAAAGAGAGAGACAGAACAGAGATATGCAAAAAGAGAGAGGAATGGGTGGTTGTTTGTTGGAGTTTTACGACCTGGCAACATCTAAGGTCATATCAGGACGGAAGAGAGACGGAAGGGAAATAAGTATGTCAAGCTACTACTACGCGGTATGATGTTTTACTACCAAATCGCCGTGTGACTGGCAGTTTGATATCGCCAAGAGATTAATAATGTAGTAGTCTGTACATGAGCCCTACTACCATGCGGTAGCAGCGGAGACTATGCCACACACCTACGCAGTTACACTGAACTGCGCTAGGTGGTGGCAGGTTAGCCACCGGGCAGGCCCCAACTGGGCTGCCCTCTACTACGTTTGGCTAGCTGGTTATTAGCTGTGATTTCCTTTTTACTTTGAACTAACTTAATAGCACATTCAATGAAACTTTGCGAAGTAATTAACCATTTATTAAATATTGTTGACAGTAATTGTAATCCGTATCCGCTTCCAACCACCACGGGGAAGCCAAGTGAATCAGGTGTTTATTTGTACTATTGGATACTGGTTGCATGCTTATTGGAGTTTTACGTCCTGGCAACATCTAAGGTCATATTAAGACGGGTACCGACTTGGGACAGTGCACACTTATAGCGACTTTACAATGCTGCGACACTGGGAGACCAGGCCGCCAGCGCCATGACCTGAAATCCCACTCAGTCCCATTATCTTGATACTGAGTCACCCAATCCTTACCCTACCCTAATAATGCCTTGCGCCTGGCTAGGAAGTGAAAAGTATCAATTTTCAAGTCATTGGTTTGACTCGATGAGGATTCCAACCCGTGGGTTCTAATGCTACGATTTACCAAAGCGGGAGATGGACGCTCAACTCATTTGGCCACCCAGTCTGGTCTATTGAATACTGGTGATGTTAGTTCTGGCACAGTGCCAAAAACACATTACCCAACAACATACCACTCACTTCCGGCTTACACCGCCACACCCAGGTCATTGCACCTGACACACTCCCCACCTCAATCTATCACCTAGACGACTCCATTAGTTCTACCACAAACCAACTGGCACAACAAACAAAAACATAGTGAAGACCCAACTTACCCGTCCTTATATGACCCTAAGTGTTGCCAGGACGTAAAACTCCAAAACCCAACCAACCAACATAGCACTTGTGAAGCATGCTGGTATGGCATAGTTAGTAAAAAATCCACAGGCAATTATTAATAGTGTAGTAGTCTGCACTGACCTTTCAGGCAAGGAGCCACCACATAGACAGGTAGGCGCGGGTAGTATGGTGATATCAGGGAGCCTAGGTGGTGTAATAGTTAGCACACTGGCCCGGAATGCAAAGATATGTGCGTTCGAGTCCCGTTCTAGGCGCAATATTTCCCATTTTCATCACCCCCATGACTCTGATTGCCGAGACCACAATCCTATACATGCTACGCTCTGTATAGTTGTTGAACCTACCCTGTGTATGTATGTGTAAGTGCATTGCCTGTATGCATGTAATTGTAAGCATTAAAAGATTTACAATTCTAGGGGGACGAGTGTAGTAGTCTGCACTGACCTCTCAGGCAAGGAGCCACATAGACAGGTAGGCTTGGGTAGTATGGTGATATCAGGGAGCCTAGGTGTTGTAATGATTAGCACACTGGCCCGGAATGCAAAGAGATGTGGGTTCGAGTCCCGCTCTAGGCACAATATTTCCCATTTTCATTACCCCCCCTCCCCACGATAATACTAATAATACATTGGTTGGTTGTTGGAGCTTTACGTCCCTTCGTAATCTAAGTTCATATCAGGATGGGTACCGTCTTGTGACGGTGCGCACTCATGGCAACTTATTAGTGCTGTGCCTCTTGAAAATCATGCACCAGCACAATGACCCAATATCCCACTCAGTCACATTGTCCTAACTCTGAGCTAACCAGTCCTTGCCATATCCTATTAATGCTGAGCACCTGGCTAGGAAGCGACAAGTATAAATTTGGTAAGTCGCTGGTTTGACTCAATTGAGAAATGGCTGGAACACCAGTGCTTCAGCGATGACAAAAGAACATATACAGCAGAATAAATATATTCACCACCACCCGACCATACTTCCAGCGCTACACTGTCACTTGCGCCCGGAACTTTTTTTTATATTATCTCAACCCACTTTCATTGTCTTGTCTCCTTTGTACTGTAACTTGTCTTTGTGTGATGTCTCAGCATTATGCGAGTATAAAACCACAAAATGGATTTTCTCTATGTTTATTATATTATATTATTCCGATATTATATTATTAGCCAATGGGCTCTCTGCATGTATTTGCTCCTTACTCATACGGGCACTGGTGGCTCCACCACAGCTTGACCATACTTTCGAGAAGGGTCCACAGCGACGAAAGGATGAAAAACGAGTTCCCACTGGGTAATATCGAGCATACCCTTGCAGGATGAGTTTCGCATTCATTAAGTAGTGACATTGTGTGATTTAAACAGAAATCAATGTAGATCAATTTCAAATATACTTCAAACAATTTAATCTGTGCAAAAGATACATAAATATGTGATAATACCTGAACAAGAAACTAGTACAATAATATTTTACTACACTGCTAGCTCTGCTAGGTACCCTGGCATTTATTTGCTCATGCAGAGGCATAGGAGTTTTCATCTATTATCGCTCAGTTTCCAATCTGGTCCCCTAGCCTTTGTACCGGAAACAAGTTTAAACGAGCTCAAACGAGTTCAACCATGGCTGGTTGGGTCGCACCATGGCTGGTTCGGTCGCCCCGTAAAGCGCTGGATATGCTTATGATACTTTCGGCGCTACACTGTCAGTTGCGCCCACAACTTTTTCTTTTTAGGCTAGGGTAAATATTCCCTATGCAAGAGAAATATATTATGTGGATAACACGGTCCGAAGACCAGTGCTCTGTGCTAAAATAATAACCTTATTTGAAGAATATAAAAATGATCATTCTCCCCCCCCCTCCCACCAATCCGGACAAGCCACTAAAAGTTGGTTGGTTGTTGGTGTTTTACATCTTGGCACCATCTAAGGTCATATCAGGACGGTTACTGGCTTGTGACAGTGTGTACTCATGGCAACTTTACAGTGCTGCACCTATGAGAAATCATGCCACTGGCACCATGACCCAATATCCCACTCATTCGCATTATCCAGACACTGAGCTACCCTATCCCATTAACGCGGATCAGCGCCAGGCTATGAAGCGACAAGTATCAATTCTATAAGTCATTGGTTTGACTCGACTGGGAACCAAACTCCTGATCTTGTGAGGCCCAAGCTCTGCTGCTTGCCGCTAAAAGGGGCAAGCTGTTTGTATGTCGGGACCTTGTCAGTCGGGCTCCCCGTCCGATGGGAGCCGATAAGATCCTCTCATCCCGTATCTGATGCCAATCATCCAGGGCACCAGAGGAATATCTAAAAGCTGGGATGACGTGACCAATAGCAAACAAAAAAATACAAAGAAATACACAAGCATACAAAGATGCTGCATATTCGCAGGTATCATAATCGAATATATGCATCCATTTATCAGGTATGTCTATCAAACCAACTGCCACTTGGGAGATAACCGCGAACGGACGGCATGGCCGAATCGGTAGAACTCAGGCTCCCCATGCGGAACTTTGATACCCAACCGACTCAAGCCAATGGCTTACAAAAATCTATACTTGTCGGTAACTATCCTCCCACTCTGCATTAATAGGATAGGACAAGGACTGGTTAGCTCAGTGTCAGGATAATGTGACTCAGTGGGATATCGGGACATGGTGCTGATGGCCTGGTTTCCCAGTGGGGCAGCACTATACAGCCACCATGCGCGTGCACTGTCACAAGTTGGTACCCGTCCTGATTTGACTATAGATGTTGCTAGGACGCAAAACCCCAGCAAGCAAACAAAGCAAATCTTGCTCGATCCTACTGATGCACGGCAAGGAAGGACGAGGAGGCGAGAGTGGAAAAAGAGGGCAGTTTATTTGAGGAAATGCCCGAGGCTACATGAGCATAATAAGTGTGAGGCGTAATATCAATGTGAGGTACAGTAATATCAAGGATGAAGCATGCTCATGATGAGAGCGTCAATGTCAGTGTTATGATAAATGTGGATGAGGTAATGTCAGTAGTTGGCGGGAGGTGGGCCCGAGGAGCCCTCAACCCTATAGTGGAGAGTTGGTGTATAGGGATGGTGGGTGGGGAAAAAGAGGCGTGAGGAGCGGAGAGTGTGGAGGCAGGAGGGCGAGTGGCCGGAGGAGAGGCCGGAGGCGGTTATAAGGGAGGGAGAGAGAGAGGGGGGGGGTTATGTAATAGTGAGCAGTGGAGCTGGAGGAGAGAGGAGAGGGAGAGCGTCCTCCCTCGCCTCGCATCAACCGCAATGCGAGCATTACGACCGATGCACGGCAAGGAAGGACGAGGAGGCGAGAGTGGAAAAAGAGGGCAGTTTATTTGAGGAAATGCCCGAGGCTACATGAGCATAATAAGTGTGAGGCGTAATATCAATGTGAGGTACAGTAATATCAAGGATGAAGCATGCTCATGATGAGAGCGTCAATGTCAGTGTTATGATAAATGTGGATGAGGTAATGTCAGTAGTTGGCGGGAGGTGGGCCCGAGGAGCCCTCAACCAAGAGAGAGGAGAGGGCTCGAGGGGCCGCCGAGGGGGCGAGGCGTGGCACGTATGCGTGCAGCGCTCAGAGGTCCAGGGCGGCAGAGCGGTAGCAAAGAGGCAGCAGCACGACGTTGATACAGCTGCGGCAGCACAGCAGTGGTAGGACGCCCAGTGGCAGCAGCACAGTGGCAGCAGGCACAGGGGAGCACAGGTGGAGCCCGCAGTGGCAGAGCGGTAGCAGAGAGGTAGCAGCAACACATTGATACAGCTGGGGCAGCACACGCAGTGGTAGGACGCCCAGTGGCAGCAGCACAGTGGCAGCAGGCACGGGGGAGCACAGGCGGAGCCCGCAGTGGCAGCAGAGGTGTGAGCAGGTGGAGGCTTGACTGTGGTGAGAGGGCAGGCAGGGCGGCTGGAGGCAGGTCCAGGGTGCCTCGGCTGGGTGACATGGGTGACCAGGGTGACCTGGGTGGCGGCGGGTCTGGCATGACTCCGCCAGCAGTCTGAGGCTTGACTGCGGTGAGAGGGCAGGCAGGGCGGCTGGAGACAGGTCCAGGGTGCCACGGCTGGGTGGCATGGGTGACCAGGGTGACCTGGGTAGCGGCGGGTCTGGCATGACTCCGCCAGCAGTCTGAGGCTTGGCTGAGGTGAGGGGGTAGGCAGGGCGGCTGGAGGCAGGTCCAGGGTGCCATGGCTGCATGACACGTGGCTGCCGCCGGAGCAGCACACGCAGTGGCAGGACGCCCAGTGGCAGCAGCACAGCGGCAGCAGGCACGGGGGAGCACAGGCGGAGCCCGCAGTGGCAGAGCGGTAGCACAGAGGTAGCAGCAACGCGTCGATCCGGCCGGGGCAGCACACGCAGTGGTAGGACGCCCAGTGGCAGCAGCACAGTGGCAGCAGGCACGGGGGAGCACAGGTGGAGCCCGTAGTGGCAGGGCGGTAGCACAGAGGCAGCGGCACACGTTGATGCCACTGGGGCAGCACACGCAGTGGTAGGACGCCCAGTGACAGCAGCACAGTGGCAGCAGGCACGGGGGAGCACAGGGGAGCCCGCAGTGGCAGAGCGGTAGCACAGAGGCAGCAGCAACGCGTCGATCCGGCCGGGGCAGCACACGCAGTGGTAGGACGCCCAGTGGCAGCAGCACAGTGGCAGCAGGCACGGGGGAGCACAGGTGGAGCCCGCAGTGGCAGGGCGGTAGCACAGAGGCAGCGCCACACGTTGATGCCGCTGGGGCAGAAGCAGTGGTAGGACGCCAGTGACAGCAGCAGTGGCAGCAGGCACGGGGGAGCACAGGGGAGCCCGCAGTGGCAGAGCGGTAGCACAGAGGCAGCAGCAACGCGTCGATCCGGCCGGGGCAGCACACGCAGTGGTAGGACGCCCAGTGGCAGCAGCACAGTGGCAGCAGGCACGGGGGAGCACAGGTGGAGCCCGCAGTGGCAGGGCGGTAGCACAGAGGCAGCGGCACACGTTGATGCCGCTGGGGCAGCACACGCAGTGGTAGGACGCCCAGTGACAGCAGCAGTGGCAGCAGGCACGGGGGAGCACAGGGGAGCCCGCAGTGGCAGAGGCAGCAGCAACGCGTCGATCCGGCCGGGGCAGCACACGCAGTGGTAGGACGCCCAGTGACAGCAGCACAGGGGCAGCAGGCACGGGGGAGCACAGGTGGAGCCCGCAGTGGCAGGGCGGTAGCACAGAGGCAGCGGCACACGTTGATGCCGCTGGGGCAGCACACGCAGTGGTAGGACACCCAGTGACAGCAGCAGTGGCAGCAGGCACGGGGGAGCACAGGGGAGCCCGCAGTGGCAGAGCGGTAGCAGAGAGGTAGCAGCAACACGTTGATCCAGCTGGGGCAGCACAGGGCAGGACGCCCAGTGGCAGCAGCGCAGTGGCAGCAGGCACGGGGGAGCACAGGTGGAGCCCGCAGTGGCAGAGCGGCAGCATAGAGGCAGCAGCAACACGTTGATCCAGCTGGGGCAGCACACGCAGTGGTAGGACGCCCAGTGGCAGCAGCACAGTGGCGGCAGGCACGGGGGAGCACAGGTGGAGCCCGCAGTGGCAGTGGGGGCATGAGCAGGTGGAGGCGGTAGGCAGCAGAGAGAGGTAGGTGGCATGGGTGACGTGGGTGACCAGGATGGCCTGGGTGGCATGGGTGACCAGGGTGACCTGGGGGCATGGGTGACCAGGGTGACCTGGGTTGGCATGGGTGACATGGGTGACCAGGGTGACCTGGGTAGCGCCGGGTCTGGGGGGGCATGGGTGACCCGGGTGACCTGGGTTGGCATGGGAAGGAGGGTGCGGAAGGAGGGTGCGGGGCGGCCAAAAGTTGTGTAGTCCCGCAACCCGGAGTGTCTGAGGGTGAGAGGGGTGTAGTGTGACACGCCCAGAGTAGTGTGACACGGCCAGTGTAGCGTGACACAAGCAGTGTAGCATGACAGAGAAGAGTGTAGTGTGACAGGGCCAGTTTGGTGTGACACAGCCAGTGTAGTGTGAGAGAGAGTGTAGTGTGACAGAAACAGTGAGGGGGCGGTGAGAGGTGAGAGGGGATGGCAGGAGCGGGTGGGTGCTCTGCGGTCAGGGTGCGGGCGGGCCAGGAAGGCGGCGAGTTGTGAGAGGGCGGGAAGTCGTGGGGCGGTGAGATGTGAGGGTGGTCGGTTGTGGGGAAAAGTGAGTGGCGTGAGTGGCGTGGGTGGCGTGGGTGGCATGGGTGGCGTGGGGGGCCGCCGGGGCGGCAAGGGCGGCAAGGGCGGCAAGGGCGGCGACTTCACAGGCGGGGCCTGTGGGGGGGGGGGGGGGGGGGGGGGGGGGGGGCAGAGATGAAGTGGCAGAGATGTGAGGGGCGGCGGAGATGTGAGAGGGGGGTGGGGAGGGGGGGGGGGCGGTTGGGGTGTCAGGACCCGGGTCGGGGAAGATAACAGGGAGATGTGGAGGAGCGGGGGGGGGGGGAAGGGGGGGGGGGGGGTGGGGGGGGGGGGGGTGAGGGGGTGAGGGTTGCACAATGGCAGGGTGTGTTGCGTCAGGGGTCGGAGCTCAGGGTGGTACCGACCCGGGCGGGGAGTGGGTGTGGGTGTGGGGCCGAGAGAGGGGGGGGGGGCAGAGATGTGAGGGTTGGCCGGCGGCGGCAGAGATGTGTGGGTTGGGGGTGGTGTCGGGTGGCCGACGGGTCGGGATGTGTGGGTTGGGGGTGGTGTCGGGTGGCCGACGGGTCGGCAGGGATGAGAGGCTGAGGGTAATGGTCGTGTGAGTTCCGGTTGTGGGCAGGCGACTTCCGGAGGTGGTGGGGGAGGTTGAGATGGGGGGGGGAAGGTGAGGGTTGCACAATGGCGTGTGTGTGTTGCCTCAGGGGTCGGCGGTCAGGGTGGTACCAACCCGGGGTGGGTGTGGGTGTGGGTGTGGGTGGTGGGGGACCAACCGTGCATAGAGGCGTGGCAAGAGGGGTCGTCCTGCAGGATGGTGTAGTGCACGGTAGTGGTGAGGTGCCGATGTGCAGGCTGGCGTAGTGCACGGCCGTATGCAGAGGCGTAGTGCACGGTAGAGGTGCGAGGCTGTCGAGCGTGCGGGGTGGCGTAGTGCATGGTAGTGGTGAAAGGCCGCCGTGCAGGATGATGTAGTGTACGGTAGTGGTGGAAGGCCGTTGTGCAGGATGGTGTAGAGCACGACGGTGGTGAGGGTGTTGTGCAGGATGGTGTCGTGCACGGCAGTGGTGAAAGGCCGTCGTGCAGGGTGGTGTAGTGCACGGTAGTGGTGGACCAGGGTGACCTGAGAGGCCGCCGTGCAGGATGATGTAGTGCACGGTAGCGGTGGAAGGCCGTCGTGCAGGAGGGTGTAGTGCACGGTAGTGGTGAGAGCATGTGCACGGCCTTCCACCACTACATGCCGGTAGTGTATATAGCCTTGGTGAAGAAAGCCAAAGAAAAAGAGGCGTGAGGAGCGGAGAGTGTGGAGGCAGGAGGGCGAGTGGCCGGAGGAGAGGCCGGAGGCGGTTATAAGGGAGGGAGAGAGAGAGGGGGGGGGGTTATGTAATAGTGAGCAGTGGAGCTGGAGGAGAGAGGAGAGGGAGAGAGGGGGGGGGCGTCCTCCCTCGCCTCGCATCAACCGCAATGCGAGCATTACGACCAATGCTGTGCGTTAGGCTAGATAAGACCCATGCCTTTCATAAGTGGATAGTTTGACGGGGCCGGGGATCGAACACACGCTCGGTCACGTGCCCAGTGAAGACTCTACTAATTCGCCCCATCGGAAAATAATTAACTGCCAGCGGAAAGCATCAAAAAGGCACCGACGAAATTCCATAGGTTTCCTACAAACAATTCTGAATTATTGAATTTCATTATTCGAGCCATCATAAACTGTATAGATTTCCGCTAGCCTTTCCAATAGTGACGTCACAGAAAGGAATCCTTGAGTTCCACACAGGCGATGTAGAAATGACGATGAGAATTACACTGAGTATCAACTAAATACTATGAGCCGATGAAGTTCAAAATGTCTTATGGGCCTGTCACATTTCGATACTTCTTGCCAGCTCGCCGCCAACTCACAAAATCACTTTTAATCATCAAGACATGTCAAACTTTTCGGCGTCAGCGCAATGTATTGGTAACATGCAGCCGACATTGTGAGAAAAAACACAACAAAGTTTGGCATGCCGTCCTGATATGACCTTAGATGTTGCTAGGATGTAAAACAACGAAGCAAAAGTTTGGCGCAATGTGTGGGAATGACCGCCTAACGTTATTCCAGCCTAACGTTATTCCAGCACGTTTAACGTATCTCGATGCGCCCGAAGGTCACCATAATGTTAGCACCCATGCGTTCTCGCACGTCGAAAGTTTTGTGCAAGCACAAAACTTTGCCGATCCCCTGATATGCGACGAGGAAGGAACGAGGAGGCAGGGGTGGAGAAAAACAACACTATATTTATGAAAGTGTGAGGCAGAGCAAACAGGGTAATACAGGCACAGGATAATACAGGTCAATGAAAGAACAATACAAATGAGGAGTTCAATGTAATAAGAGCAACTCAGAGGGAGGCTAGGAGACTAGGTAAGAGTCAGTGAGGGGGGAGGCCCGAGGAGCCCTCCACAAAAATAGAGGAGAGGGCTCGAGGGGCAGCCCAGGGGGCGAGGCGGGGCATGTAGGCATGGACCGCCTTGCAGGTCCAGTTGCCCTGGGCCATAATGTCTGGCAGGGGGACGCCTGCATGGTGGCAGGCCTGAGCGGCGCCGCGCCGGAGGCTGTGGAGGGTGTAAGTGTCGGGCGCCGGGACGCCTCAGGCTCGGAGGGCGCCACGTAGAAGGGCGGTGAAGGTGCGCAGAAAGAGGGCCAGCGTGCCCGAGGGCCCGGTAATTGTCTTGGAACTCCTGATGGCGAGGCCCAGGCCCCCCGGGGCGGGGCGGACATCGGCGCGGGTGAGTGTGTGGGGGCCGCCCCATCCCTCGGGTCTCGGGGAGAGCAGGTTGGACTGCCTCAGCATCCCGTAGTACCCGAGGAGGAGGGCGGCCCAATGAACGGCGCCCCAGGGGCCCGCCCCGGCGAGGTGCGAGATGATGATGGCGAGGAGCTCCTGAGTGAGGGGAGGGGCCTGTCGTGGGACGTGGTCCGAGGTCTGATCCCCACCTTCGCAGACATCCCTGGCGAGTGGGGAGTCGAAGCCCGAGGTGAGCCCCTGGCGGCATGGACCCAGGAGCGGGTGCCGGAGAGGGCGTTCCGGACGGAGGCCGGGGCGCAGGCGCGGGCACGGGTGTAGAGCGAGGCAGCGTAGGCGGCCACGTCGAAGTCGCCCGGGGCCAGGGGGTCGAGGCCTCGGGCCGAGATGAAGGTCACGTACTCCTCGGCCTATCGGCGACGGTTCCTCCAGGTAGAGGGTGCGAGCGAGGCGAGGCGGAGTCGGTCCACGGTGGCAACCTCCCGGGCGGTGAACCCTGGATCATAGGCCAGGGTTAAAGGGGAAGTCATCATGGAAAGGCTGGACATGGCAGAGCCCGAGGCGGGCCACCTCAGCGCGCGCCACTTCGGCCCAGTGGCCGGGAAGGTGGGCGCGGCTGAGGGCATCGGGAAGGACGAGGTCGGCCCCGGGCTTGTGGATGACGGTGATGGTGAAGGAGCCCGCGGCGAGATGTGAGGCGGCGTGTTTGGTCGTGAGGGGAGGCCGGTGGCGACCCGCCTAGCCGAGCGGGGGGCCTCGGCAGATCAAAAATCCGCTGAGAGGGCTGGGGTCGCGCGCTCATGGTTCTGTTTGCTCATGCAAACTGCCTCACTGTGGGTGGTGAGACTCTTCCGTACGTTGGCGCAGTAGGCGCAGGCGTGGCGCTGCCTGGCGCTGCCATGCGCTTGCGTCGCCGGGGGTCTCGCCGGCGCCCGCGCGGTCGCATGAGGCGGCGTCCCGGTTCGAGGGAGGGCAGGGGGCGCCATGAGTATCTCGGTTGTAGGGGATGCGGGTGTCTGCCTGGGATGACCGATGTTGGGCCCTGGGGCGAGTAGGCTCTGCGCTCCGAGGGGCGGCGGCGGATGCGCCGCTGGGCATGGTGAGGGCTTCCATTCTCACCATGTTGATGGCTATGGGGTCGTGCCATCCGTGGGGAAGCCTACCGTCCACGCTCCAGGTGAAGATATTCTCCGAGTATCGGCGGACGATAGGCCACGGATACACGAGGTTGTCGCTTAGCACGGTGAACGTGTGGTGGGTGAGTCCGGAGACGGAGTGGGCGGGGAAGGCTGGGTGGGCCTCCAGCATCCGCAGGGCGAGGCTATATTCATACTTGGTGGCGTCACCCTTCTTTACCGCCTTCCTCTCCGCCCCCTCTCGATGAGGTCACAGGGGAAGATGTATTGGGGCGAAATACCTTTTCACATCCCGGCGTGCTGCATCTCGGCCGACTCCAAGATCTCCTGGACGGCGTCGGCCGCAGAAGTGGCCACATGCAGGGCGACGCCAGGCGTGTGAGCCGGAGGCGCGGGGGCGTAAGGACGTAGCTACGACGTTGCTAGGACGTAAAACAACCACAAACAAACAAACAAACTTATCTATCATGCCCTGTTCATTTTGGTCTGAAGAATTGACGAAATCATGTAGATTGATAAACTTTAAATGTAATATTGACAGCTTTCTGTGGCTGTCATCCTGGATGTTTTTTTTGGCATTCTCTCCCCATTTCTGAACTTTACGCCAATATAGATAAACACTGTAAAGCTGGAACCACCAACTCCACAGCTTATTCATAGTTAATTCGTATTAAAGCAATTTTTGCTCGGAGTTAGGCAGGGTTGTCATTCACCCCTACACCGGAGTGAGCTAGATCTTTGATCTAAACTCCCTAAAGCACACAACCAATGTTTATTTGGCTGAGTACTGGTTCCAGAATACCTAACCCACTATGTGTGAGTGAATTATTGGCTTTTTTTATGACCTAGCAACATCTGAAATCATTGCATTTGTTGTGATAGTGGCTGGTATAACTGATGGTGGCTGTCAGAACCACGACATATTATCCCACTCAGTCAAGTTATCAGGCATCTAAAACTGTCCTTATTCCAGTTATGCCGCACACCAATATTCATTTTGTAAGTCATTTGATTGACTCGGCCGGGAGTAGAACCCACGACCTTCCGGTCGTGGGTTATTGGAGTTTTACGTCCTGGTCATATCAGGACGACTAGAAACTTGTGACAGTGCACATTCATGGAGAGTTTATAGTGCTGCCCCACTGGGAAATCAGGATACTGAGATAACCAGTGCTTGCCCTAGCCTAGTAATGTCAAGCATCAGGCTAGGTAGCGACAAGTCTCAATTTTGTAAGTCATTGATTTTACTCGGGTTGGAATCAAATTTCGACCTTCCGCACGGGAAGCCTGCACTTACCGATTCAGCCACCGCATCCTGTCACTTCCGGTCGGAGAACCAAACCCGACTACCGACAAGTGTAATTGTTGCGTCGGTCTCTGCTTTGATTCAGTCGAGGATTGAACCCACAACCTCCCGTGCCTTAAATCAGGCGCTCAACCCATTCCGCTCTATATGGAGATAAATAAAGGATTGATCCCACAACCTTCGATGCATTGAATAAGGTGTTCTACCCACTCATCCTCTCCGCTCTATATGCAGATAAATAAAGGATTGATCCCACAACCTCCCGCGCCACACGGTCACCCCACCCATAGATGGCTTTGTAAAAAAAAAACACCCAGAAAACAAGTTGTGTTGCATGTACAATGAAATATCCATTAGCCAGAACCAATGTGCCGATCCTTCCAATTACCACAGCGACAACGAAAAGTGGCTATTTATGTAAACGAAGTCCGACAAAATCCGGTTAGACTGGGTGTCGGCGATGCGTTACGTGTGTAGTGGAGAGTTGCCAGACACCAGCGGGCGCAAGTCGACGCGACACTCAACGGACGCAGGACAAACTAAAAGACAGCCGACAATCTAATTAGTGCCGAGCTTGTGAATGGGGGCAGAGGAGAAAGGCAGGAGGAGGGAAGGGGGGGGGGGGGGTGAGGGTGGAGAGGGGGGATGCGGAGGGGAGGGAAGAGGGGGAGTGCAAAGGGAAGAAGGGTGGGGTAGGTAGGCTGAGGAGGTGGAGGGAGAGAGAGAGGGGCGGAGGGGATGGAGGAGGAGGGGGAGTGGGGAGTGGTGATGGGTGACGGGGAGGGGGAAGGGAAGGAAGAGGGAGTGGGGGGAGGTGGATGGTGAGGGGAGAGGGAAATGGGGAGTGGAGGAGGGAGGGGAGCGGGAAGATGTAAGGGAGGAGGTAGGGGAAAAGATAGGATGGAGGGCGAAGGGGGCGTTGGGGGGATAGGGGAGATTTGGAGGGGAGGGGATCCGGGAGAGGTAAGGGAGGGGAGGAGAGGGGATGGCAGGAGGAAGGGGTCGGGAAGGGAGGAGGGGGAGTGGGGAGGGGGGAGTTGGGAGGGGGAGGGGGGACAGACAAACCCTGGCCCCGAACGCTGTTATATGCACTACCCGTCCCCCCACCTCATCCCCCAACCACAGCACCCCCCCCCCCCCGACCAACCACAGCTACCTCTCATCGCCTCACTTCTTCACCTCTACTTTCCCGCAGCTGCCCCGGATGTGATTCCACCGTTGATGGCCATCAACTTTCTCCTCCTCCTTCTTCTCCTCCTCCTTCTCCTCCTCCTTCTCCTCCTCCCCCTTCTCCTGCTCCTCCTTCTCCTCACTCCCCATAGTCGCCTGCCTCCGACATTCACTTATATTTATGTTCGTTTCCATTGTTTCTTCTCCTCGATCTTCTTTCTCCTCCCCGTCCTCCTCCTCCTTCTCCTCTGCCTCCTCCCCCTTCTCCTCCAGCTTCTCATCCTCCTCCTTCTCCTCCTCATTCTCCTCATTCTCCTCCTTCTCATTCTCCTCCTCCTCCTCCTCCCCCTTCTCCTCCTCGTTCCCCTCCTCCTTCTCCTCGTTCTCCTCCTCGTTCTCCTCCTCGTTCTCCTCCTCATTCTCCTCCTCGTTCTCCTCCTCGTTCTCCTCCTCTTTCTCGTTCTCCTCCTCCTCCTCCCCCTCCTTCTCCTCACTCCCCATAGTCGCCTGCCTCCGACATTCACTTATCTTTATGTTCCTTTCTCTTCTTTCTTCTCCTCCATCTTCTTTCTCCTCCCCGTCCTCGTCTTTGCTTCACCCACATCCTCCCACTTTTCGTCCCTGCTTTCTCCTTTCCCGCTTCTCTCATGCTGTCAATCGCAATGCGACAAAGACTGCTTTCATTACTTAACTGTGTGCAGTAGTGCATTTCATAAAAACTGCTTGCAAAGCGTTGGAAGTGCTGCTGGCTTTTGCAAGTTACTAGCGGCACTCTCTTGGGGAGCAAATAGAGGTCTCACACCGGCAAGAACACGTCAAGACAGGTGCAAACTATTTGTCCCTGCAGTGGCTGATCAGGAGATGTTGGGAGTTCCATTCATCACCGCCCTTAATGCTGCCACGGTAACATGGTTTTCTCCCTTAGCCTTTGGTTCTATCAAGAAGTTCTCTGTGGCGGAGTGGTTAGAGTGTCTGACTTTTTTCTAGGTCAGACTCCTAATCTGAAGGTCGGTGGTTCGATTCCCCGTGCCCCCATCTCTGCCAATTTAGATTTCCACCGCTGTGTATAACTTACAGCGACATCAAAGGCCAGTTGCTCTCATACCATGTCTATGTGGTGTGGGAGGTTAAAAATCCATTGGGTCGGTAAAAGTGTAGGCTCGGGCTTTCTATCGACAAACTGACTAATGGTGAAAACAAGCCTATTCAGGCTTATCCATGATAGGCAGTATAAAAGAAATATATAACAATGTCTGATTCACCCTACCCATTTCCTAGCCCAAAACATGTTATTAACCATAGGATATAAATAAAAACATAAATAAAATGAGTAAAGCTGACTCTGGCTATGGTTCTAACACTAGTCTGAGTGCCCAGATTTTTCTCAATCTAAATGCAGATGGTATAAGATGTGCTGATTAGATTGATCTAAATGCAATGCTAGATAAAAGATTAACATCTAAATTTATTATATATATTTTCTTAGTTGGTATTCTATGTTTCAAACAAGAGTTGAGACGAGCTGAAACTAGCACATTTCACAGCTGCATCCAGTGTATTAGCATGTGCCATGTGCATTACAGGGGTTTGTTTATCTTCTACTCATCCCACAATGCATCGCGTGGCTGGAATGGCGATGTAGTCTATTCTGTCCTACTACTAGGGAGTGAGAGAAGGCAACTGAACCATGCTATTCTGTCCTACTGATACTTACTGCCCAGTAGGGGGTTACGCAGCCAGTTGCATCAGGTATATTACAACCTATCGATACAGTAACAACACCACCGTCCACAGCTTCATGCAGGTATAGCACAGACAAAAACACACAACATCAACTACAGGCAACATCGCAAAATCTCGGCTGAAAAACATCACTATGTTTACCTCCACTGTTTCCTTATTTCATGGCTTGTTTTAATATAAATTGTCGAAGCGGAATGGGGAAGGAAGACTAGGACTTAGTTTCGGTTGAGTTTGTTCATCTGGTAAGGGGATTGTTTGAAAGTGAGCCGCGCTTGCCCGTTGGAGTCAGTTGGTCAAGGGTGAGAGTCTGCGGGATGCAGAGAATGACCGACTATTAGGATACTGAGTTAGTTTGGTATGTGAGGATCGGCGTCAGAAGGACACCGACCAAAGAAACATTCGGATGCATTCTTTGTTTATATGCACATAATATATTATATAGTATGTATGTTCCTTACATGAATTTCCGCTTTACATTGAGTCAGTAATATTCGGATGCATTCTTTGTTTATATGCACATAATATATTATATAGTATGTATGTTCCTTACATGAATTTCCGCTTTACATTGAGTCAGTAATATTATTCTAGAAATGCACCTACAAATAAACTATATGGTGCTTAGAGAAGGGTCATTAGAACTGAATGACGCTAATAGTCACAGCCTGACCACAGAGGCCCTATATCAATCGGGGAGAATACTTAGAGAAATATTCAAAATATTACTAGTATTTTGTTTAGCGGTTTTTTTTGGTGACAAGTTATTTATTCTGTCCATATTGTATAAGCTCCTGTGAGGGTGCTTGTTTTCAATGCTGGGCAGCTGTGATACTGTTTTGGTCTGGTCCTGGACTCAGGAGTGTTTACCTGGTCTTGCTCGGGCAACTGTTTGGAGCTTTGGGTGTTCGTAGTTTCTATATTAGTTTTTTTGTATTTTTCAATTTTTTTTTCCTAATGTGAGAATGATACCTTACCCTACTATGTACATCTACCCGGATGACATACAGGCCTGCGGGAGACGATCTCGTCCCTTTAGTGGTTTGCTACAACATCTTTTCACCCACGCCGTTTCCTTAGCTAGTGCACCAGTGTGTGAGAACACACCCGGACCCTTCAGGACTGCAGCTAGGTGGGATGGTTGTGTTGTATGCTTAGCCATGTTGTATTTCAGGGTGAATCCGATGCTTGACCATGGCCTGCCCTGTTCTGCTTTTGTTTGTGCCATTACACATACCCAGACGGACTGCACCATATGGTGATAGTCATTCAGATTTCCTTAGTACCTAGGAGGGCTAGTTTCCATATTTGTAATATGTACCAACTTTTCTGGCCTATCTTTTGCTTTTTGTGCCAGAATGCAGCAAGCAGTGACTGTGCGCATGGTCAGGTGAGATATTGTTCCTTCAGTAGGTGGTTGTGTACTGCCTGTCTAGTTCCATAATGATAATAATTGTGAAAAAGCCAAAGTGCTAACTGCTGGACCAGAGGCGTAGCTACATTGTCGCACTATAAATATATGCAGACATTTACTCTCAGTTTGATATATTTTTCATTCGAAAGCCTTTTATTATAATATTCACCTTTTTTCTGCTGCGCTTACTACTTTTTAATTTCCTGTAAGCATGTGTGAACAATTTTGCGCTTACAATTATTCTTTCCATACTAAATCTTTTATGATATACATTTTTCCACTTTGTGCTTACACTTTTTAGTTTACTCTTAAGTTCCTGTAAGCACATCGACAATAGGTAAGTAACTTCAGGATATATCAATTATGACTGGCCATATTCAACCATAATGACTGAATAACCGGCCGCGATGGCCGAATGAGTTACGCGTCGTTCGAATCCTGGTCGAGTCAAACCGATGACTTAAAAATTGTTACTTGTCGCTTCCTAGACAGGCGCTCAGCATTATTAGGATAGGGCAAGGAGCAGTGGAATGAGGAAGACCAATCATCTTACTGAAATTTCCCCTGCTTAAACAACTAATGTACCCACAAAAAAACACCCCAAAAAAAACAATAAACATAGGCGTGTTGGCCATGTTACTGCACCGATCACTACATGCGGCGTGCAACTATAGCTAAACCGCGGCTATATTGACAGCCAGTCACGTGACGCCTTCCGCAGCACCAACCGGCCACTTCCGGTCTGCTGTAGGCAACAGTATCCAGTGACGGGATCACCCTGCTCCCCACCTAACCCCCACCCGCTCCCACGGCCCCTCCACCTCCATCTCACACCCCAACCCCCACCTCTACTCCACCCACACCCCCACCTCATCCTTCTTCTCACACCCCGACCCACACCCATACTCCACCCACAACCCCACCTCCTCCTTCTTCTCACACACCTACCCCCACCCCCAGCTCACACCCCCAACCCCACCCCTAGCTCCTCCTCTGTCTCGAGTCACACCTCCCACCCCCTTCCTCCAATCCCCACCCACATCCATCCCGACTAACACACCCCACGTGAACCTTCACCTCCACCTCCACCATCACTCCTACACACCAGCTCGGATTGGATGGTCCTGTATTCCCTTAGATGTTGGCAGACGTAAACCTCCATCTCACAACAGGCCCCCCTCACCACAACTTCCACCTCCACACCCACACGTCCCCCACCTCCACTCCCCCTCCAGCCACACACCCCCACCGCCACACGCCCACCTCCACCGTCCTCTACCCCCACCGCACCGCCCACCCCACGCCACACGCCCACCTACACCCACCTCCAGACACTCCAGCCCACACCCACCACCTCCCCACCTCCCACACACACCTACCCCCACCAACACCACACGTCCACACCCACACCTACCCCCACATCCAGCACACGCCCACCCACCTCCACACCCACACTACCACCCCCCACCTCCCCCCACATCACCCCCACACCTACCCCACGTCCAGCCAACACTCACCCCACCTCCACCCCACCACACCACGCCTACAACCCCACCTCCACACACACCCCACCACCACACACCTCCACACCCACACCTACCCCCACCTCCAGCCACACCACCCCACCCACACCCACACCTACCCCCCCTCCACAGCACCACTCTAACTCCAGCCACACTCACACCTCCACCCCACTCCACCCCCACACTACCCCCACCTCCAGCCACACGCCCACCCACCTCCACACCCACACGTCCCCCCACCTCCAGCCACACAGCCACCACACGTCCACACCCACACCTACCCCCACCTCCAGCCACACGCCCACCCCACCTCCACACCCACACCTACCCCCACTCACCCCACCCACCCACCCTCCACACCCACACCTACCCCCACCTCCAGCCACACAGTCACCACACGTCCACACCCACACCTACCCCCACCTCCAGCCACACGCCCACCCCACATCCACACCCACACCTACCCCCACGTCCAGCCACACACTCACCCCACCTCCACCCCACCTCCACACCCACACCTACAGCCACACAGCCACCACACGTCCACACCCACACCTATCCCCTCCTCCAACCACTCCCCCACTCCCCCACTCCTCCGCTCCTCCCCTTTCAATCCAGTCACGCCTGTCCAGACCCTACTCAAGTCCTCACCTTGCTCGACCTTAGCCGGTACCCGTGTGCCGCCCATTCCTGAACCAGGGGCCGAATTTGCATGATTGGGTGCTTGTTGGAGTTTAACATCCTGGCAACATCTAAGGTCACATCATGACTGGTACCGACCTTTAGCAGTGCACATTTATGGTGACTTTATAGTGCTGCCCCACTGGGAAATCAGGCCACCGGCACCATGACCCAATATCACACTCAGTCACATTATCCTGACCCTGAGCTAACCAGTCCTTGTTCTATCCTATTAATGCCGAGCGCCAATCTATGAAGCGACGAGTATCAATTTTAAAGTAATTGGTTTGACATTCCGCACGCGAGGCTTGCGCTCTACCGATTAGGCCACCGCGCCCGGTGGCGTATGCATGAATCGGTGTTTGTGATCCTATTCCGAGGATAGCGCCAGGATAGCTGCGATAAAAGCGGTATGCATGGAGCAGTGTTAGCGATATCCTCGCGATCCGAAGCGTGTTATCCTATCCCTCTTTTATACCTGGGTTAGCGCTATCCCAACAGGATAGCTGTAGCTTTTGCACTGTTAATATCAAATTCCTGTATGTATGAGTGTGACTTAATAATAATAGAGTGCTAAAATTGAAAACCTTGTGTGAAAGGCGTGAGAGGCAGCCACTGCCACCAAGCGGGCATTAATAACATTAAAATGACCAAAACAAACCATAGATTCACTACTAATATCAAATTCTGTTATCTATGATCATGATATTCACTGCTAATATCAGCTTGTTTCTTTCTTGTTGTTTTCGTCCTAGCAACATCTAAGGTCATATCAGGAAGGGTACTGACTTGTGACAGTGCGCACTCATGGCGACTTTATAGTGCTGCCCCACTGCGAGAACCCAGCACCACGCCCTGATATCCCACTCAGTCCCATTACCCTGACACTCAGCCAACCAGTCCTTTCCCTATCCTATTAATGCCAAGCGCCAGGCTAGGAAGCGACAAGTATACATTTTTACGTCATTCGTTTGACTCGACCAGCTGCTAATATCAAATTCTGTTATTTATGCTGACATTGAAATGTGGGTACCAGTTAGAATAACACTGTACCAGTGGAAAGACTAACCGATAACTGATATCAATACATGCAGGTAAAAGTTCGAGGGAATTCCCATATCTAAAAATAGCCATGGGGGCTCATACATACCAGTTGAACCACACAGCTATCCTCCCAATAACTATCCCGGGGATAGCGCCTATCACTGGGATAAGCTAACACCACTTCATACATACGGACCGAGGTATAGCGACACACTAACCTGTAGGCATGTTAGGACGAAGTAGGCCTATGTTTGTGTCTGTTTGCAATGAGGGGAGGGGTGGGTGGGGGTTAGGGGTTGGGATCGTCGAGGGAGGGGGGGAGAGTGAATGGGCGGGGGTTGAAGGAACCATATGCATGGAGCGGTGTTTGCGGTGTGTGGTGTTAACCCTCTAACCCTGGGTAGCTATCACCGGTTATCAGGGACATCGCAAAGTATGTCACGCCATATGCATGGTGGCCTAAACGGTTCGTTTTAGCTATACATGAATTAATTTTACATTATGGAAATCTCTCTGATCCTGTTGCCGGCGACCACTGGTATTGCACAATATTGCCGCTGATTCGGCAGCCGGGAACCAGCAGCCTTGTTACTGGTGAGATTGTTGCTGGCGAGCACCACTATTTCCCAATATTGCTGCTGATTCGGCGGCCGGGAACCTGCATCCTTGTTACTGGTGAGCCTGTTGCCGGCGAGCACCGGTATTGCACAATATCGCTGCCGATTCGGCGGCCGGTAATCAGCAGCCTTGTTACTGGTGAACCTGTTGCCGGCGAGCACTGCTATTTCCCAATATTGCAGCCGATTCAGCGGTGGGAGCGATTTGTTTTGTTTACATTCATCGATTCGACAATAAGAATATCGCAGCCAATGCAGCGGTGGCGTTAAAGTCGCTTTGATTTTGTGGTTAATTTGACAAAATTTCACTTTTTGATTATGTTATTCTGCTAAATATGATAGCAATTAATAGATTTGGGCCTAATATATTGGCCCATTTTCTTGAGGCTGATCCATATATATATATATATATATATATATAATTCCAAACAGGGCGACGGGTTAGCTACAAGGATAAACTTTGGAAGTCTGGTTTGACTCAGCCGTTTACCAGACCACCCACCGGTCTGGTTATTTGCTGTCAACTGCCTCCGGCTAATCCCAGCCTCACCTCCCTCCCCCCTCAACCCTCCTGTCTCCGCCCTTCTCCTAGCCCCAGCAACACCCTCCGCACCCTGTCTCACCCTCCGCACCCTGTCTCACCCTCCACACCCTGTATCACCCTCCCCCACCCTGTCTCACCCTCCCCACCCTGTCTCACCCTCCCCACCCTGTCTCACCCTCCCACCATGTCTCACCCTCCCCACCCTGTCTCACCCTCCCCACCCTGTCTCACCCTCCCCACCCATCCTCAACCCTCCACTCTTCACTCCCCCCCCCTGTCTCACCCTCTCCACCCTGTCTCAAACCTCCTCCACCCCTGTCTATCCCCTTACCTACCCCGTCTCACAACCTTACCCACGCCTACCCCTCATCCAACCCCACCCTGTCTCACCCTTCCCCACGACGGTCCAGCTCCCCCCGACCCTGTCCCCCCCCCTCCCCCACCGCGGTCTTAACCCTCCCCTACCCTGTCTCACCCTTTCCCCACCCCGTCTCACGCCTTTTTCCCTACCCCGTCTAACCCCGTCCTCACTCCTGTCACACCCTCCCCCACCCTGTCTCACCCTTCCCCACCCGTCCTCCCCTTCCCCCACCCCTGTCTCACCCTTGTCCGACCCTGTCCTCCACCTCGCGCTACTGTCTCACCCTCCCAACCTCTCTCCACCCCACACCCTGTCTCACTCCCCCCACGCACCCTCACCCTCCCCACTTGTCTCACCCTTCCCCAACCTGTCTCACCCTCCCACCCTGTCTCACCCTCCCCACCCAGACTCATCACCCTACCCACCTCCTCTCACAACCCTCCCCCAACCTTCCTCACCCTTCCATCCCCACCCCTGTCTCACCCTTCCCACCCTTCTCCACCCTCCCCACCCTGTCTCACCCCTCCCTCCACCCCTGTCTCACCCTCCCCCCACCCTGTCTCACCCTTCCCCACCCTGTCTCATCCCTCGCCACTACCCAGCCTCATGCTTCTTCCCCACCCTGGCCTCACCCTCCCAACCCACCACCCTGTGTCACCCTTCCCGACCACCCTGTCTCACCCTCCCCACCCTGTCATATATATACACCCTGTTCTCACCCTCCCATCACCTGTCTCACCCTCCCCATCTGTCTCATCTCACCTCCCACCCAGTCTCAACCCTCCCCACCCTGTCTCACCCTTCCCCCTCCTGTCTCACCGTCCTCACTCCTCCTCACCCTTCCCCACCCTGACCTCGGCCTTCCCCACCATGTTCACACCCTCCCCACCCTGTCTCGACCCACCCCCCCACCCTGTCTCACCCTCCCCCACCCCGTATCACCTTCCCTCAACCCTGTCTCACACCGCCCCCACCCCCTGCCCACCCTTCCCAACCTCCTGTCCTCACCCTCCCCCAACCTGTGTCACCCTTCCCCACCCAGTCTCACCCTTCCGCCCCTGTCTCACCCTTCCACACTACCTGTCTCACCCTCCCCACCCCTGTCCCACCCTTTCCCCCACCCTGTCTCATCCCCTTTCACACCCTGTCCCCCACTTCCCCCCCCCCGTACTCACCCTACCACACCCTGTCTCACCCTGCCCACCCTGTCCCACCCTTCCCAGCCTGTCCCCCACCCTTCCACACACCCTGTCTCACCCACCCCACCATGTGTCAACCCTTCCACACTCTGTCTCACCCTCCACCACCCCACTCACCCTTCCTCACCCTGCCTCACATCCCTGCCTCACTCCTCCCCCACCATGCCTCACCCTTCCCAACCCTGTCTCATCAACCCTCCCCCAAAACCTGTGTCACCCTTCCCCCACCCTGACTCAACCCTTCCCCACCCTGTCCCACCCTCCCATCACCCTGTCTCACCTCCCCACCCTGTCTCCACCCTCCCCCCACCCTGTCCCCACCCTCCACATTCCTGACTCAACCCTTCCCACCCTGTCTCATCACCCTCCCCCACCCTGTAACCTTCTCCTCCCCTCTTGTCCTACTCCCTTCTCCCCCCCTCACCCCCCCCCCCCTCCCCATCCCATTCCAAACCCCCCCACACCGCAGTCCTGTCCCATCCCATCCTGTCCCACCCCACTCCGATTCCTGCCCCATCACATCCCATCCTGTCCCAACCCCCTCCTGATTCCCGCCCCCATCCCATTCTTCCATGGTTCACCCCATTCCGATTCCACCATAGCACCAACACCCCTCCCATCCTCTTCCACCTCACCTCCGATTCCCACCCCACGCCACCCCTCCCACCCTGTCCCACCCACTGCCTCCGCTTTCCCGCCCCATCGCCAACCTCCAATCACTCCCCCTGCCCGCCCCACCACCCGTTCCCACATCCCTCCCCCGCCCGTCCCTCTCCTCACTCCCCTCATCCTCCCCACCCCTCCCTTCCCCGACCCCCCTCGTTCCCCATCCCCTCCCTTCTCTCCCAAACCAATTATTTAATAATGTATACTTGTCGCTACCTAACCTAGTGATCGGTATTACTAGGATAGGTAAAGGAGCAGTGAAATGAGAAAGACCAATTGTGTGTGATTGAAATTTCTCTTTCTGCCTTTGCCTTTGCCCCGCTCCCAACCTCATCCCCCCTCCCTTTCCCCTTCTCTGGCCGCCACCCCCCTCCTTTCCGCCACCGCGCCCATGCCCTCCTCTGCCGCCCCCTCCCCTCCCCTCACCGCCCCTCCACTTCCTTCCCGGCCCCGCCCTGCACCCCTCCCCTCCCCACCCGCCCCCTTCCCCCCTCCCCTCAACTCCGCACCCCTGCCATCCCCTCTCCCTCCCTTCCTCCTCCCCCCCCCCCCACCTCCTCCTAATCACCCTCGCCCCTCCCACCCCCTTACCCCCTCCCCTCAACTCCTCTTCCCTGCCATCCCCTTTCCTCCCCTCATCCCCTTCCTTCCCCTGCACTCCCGTGAACTACCCCCGCCCCTCCCTCCCGCCCCCTGCCCGCCTCAGTTGCCCTCCCGGTTAAGGCTGCGCATGCGCTGAATGGTCACCGTCCAGTCCAGACACGCCCAACAAAAAGCCATTCCCGTTTTACATTCCTGCTGGTCCGGGCCACAAACCAGTGTGTCGAGCACTACAGTCACATGACTTAATAACACGAGGGGTTGGCAGTGGCGGTCACGTGGTGAAGGGTGGGGGAGCTGAGTGAGCAAGTGCAGGCAGGACTCATCAGGTGGCGCCACATGTTCAACGGGTGACGCAGACACACCAATATACACTTTTCTGTGTACAAGTACATACAATCAGCTGCTACCCATACCATTAGTTCTTGCCACCACCACCAGAGGGCCGGTGTGGCGTTTTCATCTGTGTACCGTGCTCAGCCGTGTGCATAGACTCAAACTCAAGGCATTGTCAATGGTCGTGAGTCACTAACCTTATAAATCTAATATAATGTTTTTGGTAAAGATGTTTTCTATATGTGTACCAAGCGATTTGTTTCTAGGTGGTGTGGTTTTAGAGATATTTCACTTTTCCTGGATTTTCTGTATGAAGATTACTCACGACCATTGGCAATGCCTTAAGTTTGACGGTATGCGCAGTGCAAAACATTAGTTTTAATCAAAATTAATAGAAATCAAGAACCCTAACCTTATCAATTTAATATAATGTTTTTGGTAAAGATGTTTTCTATATGTGTACTAAGCGATTTGTTAATAGGTGGTGTGGTTTTAGAGATATTTCACTACTTCTGTATTTTCTGTATGAAGATTGCTCACGACCATTGACAATGCCTTGAGTTTGAGTGTATGCAGTCAGCTGAAACTGGCAGGGCACTCAAACTGCGACACCGGGCCACAAACCAGTGTGTTGAGCACTACAGTCACGTGACTTAATAACACGAGGGGGTGGCGGTCACGTGGTGAAGGGTGGGGGAGATGAGTGAGCATGTGCAGGAACGACTCGTCAGGTGGCGCCACAGGTTCAACGGGTGATGCGGACACACCAATATACCTTTTTCTACGTACAAGTACGTACAATCAGCTGCTACCCATACCATTAGTTCTTGCCACCGCCACCAGAGGGCCGGTTTGTGGCGCAAATCGTCTATAATACCTTTAGTTCTTGTCACTGCCACCACTTGCCTCTGTCGAAAAGTTCTTATAATAGACGATTCCCACCACCAACCCACCCTCTGATGGCAGTGGCAAAACCTAGTGTGGTTGGCAATGATAGCAATGAACGAGACTTTGACGATTCTTGAGATTGCCAAGCTCTTAACCACATTCTGAATGCCTAACCCCTCTCCAACCCAGTCCACCCCACCCCCACACACACACGCATAACCCCCACCTCCCTCCGCCTGCCGCTTCCATCATGTCGCGGGTTGATACAAGACAAGTGGGCTGAACATGTGGGAATGTGCAGGCTGAGGCTAGACAGGGCACCCTGGACTATCTCATTAACCGTGTTCATTGATGCGTGGGGTACTGGAGTAGCCCTACCCTACCCTTGCCCCCTCCCCCTCACCTCTCCCACCTCACTCACCACCACACATACACACCCACTACTCATACCACCACACCTCCAGCACGATCCCGCTCCCAGCCTCACTCCTTCCCTGTCACCTTTTTTCTGCCACCACTCTCAGCCCCCCAACACCCTACCATACACCTCCCATTCCCCTCCAACCCCCAACCCCCACCCCTCTCTACACCCCCCTCTATCTCCCCCCCCCCCCTCTCCTCCCCACCATACATTACACCGCTCTCCCTGCCGCGTCCATCTCGCGTTTTGGTAAATCATGGGATTCGAAACCACGGCGTCCAACCCTGGTCAAGTCAAACCAATGACTTAAAATGTGATACTTGTCGCTCGGCATTATTCAGATAGGGTAAGGACTGGTTGCCTCAGTGTCAAGACAATGTGACTGAGTGGGATATCAGGTCATGGTGCTGGTGGTCTGGTCTCCTAGTATAAACCCACCATGACTTCCTACTGTTACAAGTCAGTATCCGTCCTGATATGAACTTAGATGTTGTCAGGACGTAAAACAACCAACTGACTAACAACCAACCAATCCCCACCACACACTACACCGCCCTCCCACCACCACCCTCACACCACCCCATCCCAAACCCTCCTCTACACCACTCCCGCACCCCTCCCCCCACAGCCCGCTCCCCCCCCCCCCCACTATCCCCCACACCGCCGCCCCTGCTCCGCTCCCACCCGTCCCTCCCCTCTCCACTTCCTGTGGGTGTCACGTGGACGTGGATGTCACCCAGACATGCACACACTGCACGCGCTTCTGTATCTCAATAGGCAGCCGAACCCCCTGTATCTATGGCAACCATGTCTAACTCTCTCTTTGCTGCGTCACAATTCATTTCCTACACAGGTCTTTTGTAAACACCCCAGAACACGTAGCGGGTAGCTAACTAATGTCATAAGCAGCCTGAGTGGTTGGGGGAGAGATCGCCAGTAAATGACACAAACAATTGTGGTTTAATTCCCAGCGCGATATGTGATTTAGACCAGATGGGATGGCCGAATGAGTTGAGCGTCCTTCTCCTGTTTTGGTAGAACCCACAGGTTCGAACCCTGGTCGAGTCAAACCAATGAATTAAAAATTGATACTTGTCACTCCCTAGCCAGGCGCTTGGCATTCATAGGATAGGACGAGGACTGGTTGGTTAGCTCAGTCTCAAGATAATGTGGGATGTTGAGTCATGGTGCTGGCGGCCCAATTTCCCAGTGAGCAAGCACTATAAAGTCGCCATGAGTGTGCACTGTCACAAGTCGATACCCATCCTGATATGACCTTATATATTGCCAGGATGTAAAACTCCAACAACCAACCAACCAACCAGTATGATTACAACAATGCAGACGCTACCTGTACACAGATTAGCAATTCGTCACACTCAGATGAATCTTCTACGCATATCTAGTTGCGTTGTACAGGAATGTCTCAGATGGAAATATTTTCAGAATGATTCAGCGAAAGAGTGATGAGGAGGCAGGAAATAATGTGGGTTGTAAATGTTGATTGAGAACGACAGCATGCGAGAGACCCAAGACAAAGCTGTGAGTCGAAAAGAAAAGAGTAAAAGCAGATTTTGTTGGGGTAAATATGTTTATTCTGCTAAATAAGTCTTTTGTCAGTGTGAAACCACTGGTCTTCCAGCAATTTTTCAATTCAGGGTTACTTACACAAACGGTATATAAAATAAGGTATACAATAACTGTTTAACGCACAATTTTCAGCATGTAACAGAATGAAATTCTGCAACCCAAAACTTCCATAGCAATATGGTAAGAGTAGTGTCATATAACTAGATCAATATTAGTCAGATCAATGTGAATATTTACATAGTATTTAGAATGTAAGCAGAATTTATCTTCTGTATTCAGTTGGTAAAGTTGTTGTAAGTTTAAATTTCAGTTGCAGTTAGGCAAGCGGTATATAAATGTCAGTTTGTTAGAAATATTCTAGTGTAGTTAGTTATGTAACTTTATGAATTATGTTGGTGGGATGTGATCCGGCTATTTCTGACAATATGTGCATATATTTGGATACAAATGAACTTGGACCCTGTCAGTTTTGGAGCCTATGATATCCAGCATTTCGACCTGCACACCGAAATTAATTTTGCATATTTATATTTGCAACGTCTCCATAGTTAACCCTTTAAATACAAATTACCTCAAAAGTGCAGAAAAGTAGATTATAACCTAATATATTCATATAAAGAAATATGGTAACCATCGGACTATCTAACTTTAACAAAGACACTAAAGTTTGTATAGGGTGGGTTTATTTTGCCTAGCATCATCAGGTGATATAGACTAGATGGGACAGCTGAATAAGTTGAGCGTCCGCCTCCTGTTTTGTTAGCTTGTGTGTTTAGAACCCACAGATTCGACCGAACCCTCATCGAGTCAAACCAATGACTTAAAAATTGCTACTTGTTGCATCCTAGCCAGGTGCTCGGCATTAATAGGATAGGACAAGGACTGGGTGGCTCAGTGTGTCAGGATAATGTGACTGAGTGGGATATTAGGTCATGGTGATGGTGGCCTGGTCTCCCAGTGGGGCAGCACTATAAAAAATCACCATGAGTGTGCACTGTCACAATTCAGTACCCGTCCTGATATGATCTTAGATGTTGCCAGGACGTAAAACTCCAAGAACCAACCGACCATAATGTTATAACATTCCCCTCATTAACTCTTATATCAGTCATCATACATGTGGTATTGCGCACCAGTGTTCCACACCATTTGCTAAATGGTTGGTGCATAACCAGAGTTTGATGGCTAATAGTAATACAATACACATGTATATATATATGGAATAGATATTTATGTTGTCAGACAAAGAGGAAGCTGTTGTTACAGTCGGAGGACAGGGTCCCTGTCGATCCATATGTCACCTTTCTACATCAGTTCTGTGTCTGCGCCAACTAAGGAATGTCTTATGATGAGTCATTGCAACAGTCAAGTAAAGCCCTGTCTACACTACCGCGTCACACTTTACTAAATCCCTATCTACAATGCTGCAGCACACTCTACTAAAGCCCTGTCTACACTACCACATCACACTCTACTAAATCCCTATCTACAATGCTGCAGCACACTCTACTAAAGCCCTATCTACAATGCCGCAGCACACTCTACTAAAGCCATATCTACACTACCGTGACACACTCTACTAAATCCTTATCTACAATGCCGCAGCACACTCTACTAAACCCCTATCTACAATGCCGCAGCACACTCTACTAAACCCCTATCTACAATGCAGCAGCACACTCTACTAAAGCCCTATCTACAATGCTGCAGCACACTCTACTAAATCCGTATCTACAATGCAGCAGCACACTCTACTAAAGCCCTATCTACACTACCATGACACACTCTACTAAAACCCTACCTACATCCTCCTAAAGTCCTACCTACAATACTACAATACATTCTATTATCTACCTATCTATACTACCATGGCTCACTCTATTAAAGCCATATCTACACTACCATGGCACACTCTACTAAAACCCTCTCTACATTACCACGGCAGAATCTACTAAAGTCTTTTCTACACTACCATGACACACTCTACCAAAGTGCTATCCACTCTACCATGACACACTCTATTAAAGCCCTACCTACACTACCATGACATACTCTATTAAAGCCCTACCTACATTACAATGACACACTCTACTAAAGCCCTATTTACACTACCATGACACACTCTATTAAAGCCCTACCTACACTACCATGACACACTCTATTAAAGCCCTACCTACACTACCTACACTACCAACACACACTCTACTAAAGCCCTATTTACACTACCATGACACACTGTATTAAAGCCCTACCTACACTACCATGACACACTCTATTAAAGCCCTACCTACACTACCATGAAACAGTCTATCAAAGCCCTACCTACACTACCATGACATACTCTATTAAAGCCATACCTACACTACCATGACACACTCTATTAAAGCCCTACCTACACTACAATGACACACTCTATTAAAGCCCTACCTACACTACCATGACACACTCTATTAAAGCCATACCTACACTACCACGACACACTCTATTAAAGCCCTACCTACACTACCATGACACACTCTATTAAAGCCCTACCTACACTACCATGACGCACTCTATTAAAGCCCTACCTACACTACCATGACACACTCTATTAAAGCCCTACCTACACTACCATGACACACTCTATTAAAGCCCTACCTACACTACCATGACACACTCTATTAAAGCCCTACCTACACTACCATGACACACTCTATTAAAGCCCTACCTACACTACCATGAAACACTCTATTAAAGCCCTACCTACACTACCATGACACACTCTATTAAAGCCCTACCTACACTACCATGACACACTCTATTAAAGCCCTACCTACACTACCATGACACACTCTATTAAAGCCCTACCTACACTACCATGACACACTCTATTAAAGCCCTACCTACACTACCATGACACACTCTATTAAAGCCCTACCTACACTACCATGACACACTCTACTAAATCCCTATCTACACTACCATGAAACACTCTATTAAAGCCCTACCTACACTACCATGACACACTCTATTAAAACCCTATCTACACTACCATGGCACACTCTACTAAAACCATCTCTACACTACCACGGCACACTCTACTAACACCCTATCTACGTTCCCACGGCACACTCTACCAAAGCCCTCTCTACACTACCATATCACTCTCTACTAAAGCCCTATCTACACTACCATGGCACATTCTACTAAAACCCTCTCTGCACTACAATGCCACATTCTACCAAAGCCATATATACACTACCACATCACACTCTACTAAAGCCCTACCTACACTACGGCGGCACACTCTACTAAAGCCTTATGTACAGTACCGTGTCTATTCTACTGGAGCCCTATCTACAGTACCACAGTATACTGTACTAAAGCCCTATCTACACTGATGCATGCTGTACTAAAGCCCTATCTACACTGATGCACACTCTACTAAAGCCCTATCTACACTGATGCACACTGTACTAAAGTTATATATAGACTACATGGGCACAGTCTACTAAAGCTCTCTTTACACTTCTGCATGACACTCCTAAAGCTTTATCTAAATGACCACACCACACCCCATGGGTTCGAATCCCACGACCTTCCAAAACGGGAGACGGTCGCTCAACTCTTTCGGCCATCCCGTCTGGGCCAAAATGGACGTTTGGAGGTCGGCGACCATTTTCATTGATTGCTTTGATCACAAGGAGATCACAAGGAGATTTTTAGTCCAGCAGGTTCTATGGTCCAAAGTGATCGCCATAGTGTGACTGGGGCTTAATCAAGCTCCATCTACACTACCATATCACACTACTAAAATCCTTATTCACACTACAGCTCTTCTCGATTTTCTTCTGGTTGCACTTTGTGTGTGGTGAGGGTCTATATGTTGCTTCATTTTTATTGACACGTGACTTGGATGCCAGCGACTGTCACGTGACCACCCCGTGCCCTCCCCCCCCTGCCGATGTATCTCCATCCATACATACTGCTGATGCTCATGTCAGCTGACCTCGGGTCTTCTCGCTCCCTGTTGACCCCGTAACCCCGCGCCCCCTCCCCCGTCACCTACACCCCCCACACCCACACACACACACCCCCGTTCCCTACCACCCACTCACCGAGCTCCACTCCCCTCTGTGCCCGCCTCTGTCTGCCTGCCCTTCTTTGAAGGGCCCCCCGTGGGAAGGTTGACTTCTAAGACCTGGAGTGTCCTCTCTCAATCTCATAGGACAACGTCATCGATGAGTCTCTCTCCCACTCTCCCTCCTACCAGCCTACTCTCCCTCTCCCTTTCTTCCTATATCACTCTCCCCTGTAGCACTTTCTCTATTTCGCTGCCTCCCTCTCTCTATCCCTCTCTCTATCCCTCTCTCTCTCTCTCCCTTCCCCCCTCCCTCTCTCCATCTCTCTATGTCTCCCCCTTTCTCCCTCTCTCTCCCTCTTTCTCCGTCTCTCCCCCCCTTTCTCCCTCTCTCTCCCTCTTTCTCCCTCTCTCTCCCCCTTTCTCCCCCTCTCTCCCTCTTTCCCTAGCCCCCTCTCCCATATCTCGCTTTCGGCACATCTCCTCCCTCTTCTTCTATCTCCCCCTCTCTCTCCTCTCCCCTCCCTCCGTTTCTCCAACTCTCCTCCCCTCTCTCTCCCTCTTTCTTCACCTCCCTCTCTCCCATTCTTGCACTCTCCCTCTCTCCCTTTATCTCTCTCTCCCTTATTCCTTTCTCCATCCTTCTCTCCTTATCTTCTTTTCCCCGTATCTCCGTCTCTTCCTCCCTCCCCCTCTCCCCCTCGTCTCCCCTTCTCTCCCCTCTCACGTTCTCTCCCCTCTCTCCGTCTCTCTCTCCCCCCTCTCAATCTGTCATTCTCTTCGTTTCTACCTCTCTCTCACAACAAAACTAATAACAAAAAACACTATTATATACCTTAATTTGATTGAATTACTAATTCAAATCTAAATAATATGCCTTGTTTACATTCCCACATCATTTCACTAGTGCACCTAGAGTGGGATTCAAACTCATGATTTTGCCATTCTGGAGCTAGCGTCCAAACCAGTAGTTTATCTATGCTCTCTGACGCAACAACCCACCACACCTATATGTGACATTTCACATGGGGAGGTGAGTGCACCTCACTACATTTGTTGGTATTGATTCCTACGATGGCATCACTTTGCAGCCTTGTGAGGGTGATGGCTTTGTGATATGACCTGCTTACCGAGTTGCTCACTAGTATAGCAATAGAGAGGGTTCTCTTTCCCTCCTCTGATATCATGTTCTCTGTGCAGCACCAGCAATGTCCCCTCATTTATCAAAACAATGTATTGCATTAGAAACACCAATTATAAAGACCATTCAGCAACCCTTGTCTCGCATCCGCATACATAGCAGCTTGATAAATGAAGCAGAATGTCACAGCCATGTCGTGATTATGACGCAACCATGTCGGAACTATGGTAGAACCATGTCATAACTATGGTAGAACCATGTCGTAAGTGTGACAGAGCAAAGTCGTAACAAAGGCAGAACCATGTCGCAACTATGGCAGAACCATGTCGTAACTGTGACTGAACCATGTCATAACTATGACTGAACAATGTCGTAACTGGGACATAACCATGTTGTAACTGGGACATAACCATGTTGTAACTACGGCGGAACAATGTTGTAACTATGGTAGATCCATGTCGTAACTATGACTAAACCATGTCATAACTGGGAGATAACCATGTCGTAATTATGGGAGACCCATGTCGTAAATATTGCAGAACCATGTTGTAAATATGGCAAAACCATGTCATAACTATGGTAAAATCATGTCGTAACTATTACAGAACCATGCCATAATCATAGCAGAACCATGTCGTAACTATGGCAGAACCATATCATAACTATGACAGAACCATGCTGTAACTATGGCAGAAGCACATCATAACTATGGCAGAACCATGTCGTAACTATGGCAGAACCGTGTCATAAAAATGGCAGAACCATGTCAGAGCTATGAGAGAACCATGACATAACTATGGCAGAACCACATTCTAACTATTGTAGAACCATGTCGTAAATATGGCAGAACCATGTCATAACTATGGCAGAACCATGTCATAAAAATGCCAGAACCAGGTTATAACTGTGGTAGAACCATGATGTAACTATGACAGAACCATGACATAACAATGGCAGAACCATGTCGTACCTATGGCATAACCATGTTATAAAAATGGCAGAACCAGGCTATAGATATGACAGAACCACATCGTAACTATGGTAGAGCCATGTTGTAACTATGGCAGAACCATGTCATAACTAGTTCGCAGAACCATGTCATAAGAATGGCAGAACCAGGTTATAACACTGGTAGAACCATGATGTAACTAAGGCAGAACCGCATCATAACTATGGCAGAACCATGTCGTAAATATAGCAGAACCAGGTTATAACTATGGCAGAACCATGTCGTAATTATGGCAGAACCATGTCAAAAGAATGGCAGAATCAGGTTATAACTATGGCAGAACCATGTCATAACTGTGCCAGAACCACATGTGTCGGCATGTACTTCCAAGCATGCACCATCCACCCGAGTGTGCAATGCCTTTTGGATAGCTTCACACCCTAGTGTGTCTACACACGATATAATAAATAACTGTTGCAGCGTGCCTCCTCAAACAGACAGGTAGATACTCATTACTTCTTAACTGAGTGTAACTAAGTCCCTCATGTATCACCTGGGGCCATATATGCAGGAGTCGGTGATAGTGTCGGTTGGTGTTAACCGGTAAACGTGTTTAGCTATCACCATCCGCACGAAGTATGTCACGCCGTATGCAGGAGTGCCGAAACGGTTGGTGTTAGCTAAATGTGAATCCCTTGCCGCTGGTTCCTGGCGAGCTCCGCTATTTGGTTGGTTGGTTTCTCCACACACTGGGGACCAGCACGCCTTGTAATTCGGCGACGGCGGCGGCGATTTGTTTACTTTACATTCGTCGAATCAAAAATATTAATATCGCCGCCGTTGCGGTGGCAGCATTATTCTCGCTTCAATTTTAGGATTAATTTAATAAAATTTCACTATTTGACTATGTAACTCTGTTAAATATTACAGCATTGAATAGATTTGGGCCTAATATATTGCTGCCACCGCTGCTTTCATACTGGCGGCGGCTATTTGTTTAGATGACATTCGTCGATTCGAAAATATTAATATTGCCGCTGTTGTGGCGGCAGCGTTATTCTCACTTCCATTTTAGGGTTAATTTAATCAAATTTCACTATTTGACTATGTAACTCTGTTAAATATGACAGCATTGAATAGATTTGGGCCTAATAAATTGCCGCCGATGTGGCACCGATGGCGATGGACAGTATGGATATCGACGTCCATGCGGCGGCGGCAATTTGTTTACATTCATCGAATCGAATAACGCCACCAATGCGGCGGCATCTTTAATATTGGTTCGCTTTTAGGGTTAATTTGATAAAATATCACGTTTAGAGTATGGATTTCTGTCAAATATGATTGCATTGAATAGATTCGGGCCTAATCGATACCTACCACCAAGCTTAAACCAGCTATATTTCTGGTTTAGCTTAACCTAGTTTAAGCTTGTGGTGTTAGGTCTATCACTGACTCGTGCATACCGACTTTTCAGCGCTAAACCAGAAATCCCATCTAAACGCGTTTTGACTCGGTAACACCGACTCCTGCATATGGCCCGGCCCCCCTGATGGTAGAACACTAAACTGCGCATCGTGTACAGTGATAATGGCACTAATCTCAGGGGTGAGTTTTTGTTTATTTGCTTTTATTGCAAATGATGGGACACCTTGCACATAATGGGATTAAACCCCACCATTGGGCCATTCCAGGAGTTGTCAGAGGCCTACGCGCGGAAACGGCTTACATAGACATATATAGAATAGCAAATGTCGTACTGTTTGTCTTATGCCACTTAAAGCTGCACAGTCCGATGAAGCATCAAATTGTCAAAACCAAAGCAATTATCTAGATTGTATTCTACATATCTTACTAAAGGCCCTGTCACATTACGATGTAACGACATCAGCGTAGGGCAAACGTGAAGAACGTTGAACTTCTCGGCGTAGTATGCAAATTTGGGGACAAGTTGAACGTGGATGCAGCGTAGTTGACGAGAGTAACGTCGGTAAAGCATAGTGATACCGTCATTCAACAAGAGAGGACAACATCATTACGCTCACGGAACGTTATGAACATTATTCCATCACCAGAACTACGTTACATGACGTTACATACATCATGACATGGTGGTGAAACGTTGAACATTTGTTGAATGTACATTCTCCTGACATTCTCCTGACGTTCCCATTACGCCACATGGACATTTCCACTGGGCTTAATGTGGGTCAATGTAGTGGAACGTAGTTGAACGTAGTGAGCAGCGTTTGACTAACATCCGTTTAACGTCATTGATGTTTGCTGAACGCGTACAGAACGTACGGCGAATGTAAACCCTTACATTCGAGTTACGTCAAAGGTTTTGAACAGGTTCAAAACTTTGACGCGCGCCGACGTAACATGACATAATGTGACGTAGCTTGAAGTCAGTCTAACATCATTCTGATGTCATCATAACGTAACCCAAGGTACGTCAAAATAATGACGAAACGTGATCACATCAGGCTTACGTTTGCTTGTTACGTCGTAGTGTGACAGGGGTATTAGATACTGTTGCATTTATTAAACATTTGTCACCACATAGAAGTGAATACTGGTGCGATTTAATAGAATCTGTTACTGCTGAAGCGTATGGTGTTAGACTTCTGCCCAAATAAATTTGGCATATTTGCACTTTTAATATCTCAAAATTCAGGCATTAAAAATCAAAGTTAACCTAATACTGACCCACCCAGGGGGGGTGGGGGGGGGGCTAAGGACTATCATGAGTATATATACATAGACAATACTCATACTCATAGAGGTGGAAAATGAAATCACAAAAATCCAGCAGATGGAAATAGCCCTATATGGGCTGCCATTTGTATACTCATGTTGAATAATCAAAATCCAGCAAACGGAAACGGAAATAGCTCATCAAACTTCGCTACGCAGCAAGCAGGGTGGACAGCAGAGATTGGTTCTCGCGGTATTCTATTTGAAATTCTAGCAACTCGTGTGATCCGAGGTGTTAATCGAATCCGACCCGGGGGTCGGTCCTAAGCATTGCTTATTCATATTATATTAATCTCAGAAAACGCTAGAAACTCAAAACCATCGGACTATGCAACTTTAATATAAAAGGAATTTGTCTTAAGTCCTTTTTTTAAAGATGAAAACATGGCTCATTTTTTGTCAGATTCAGTCCCTTCAAAAACCCATTATGAATGCTCCCTGCGTTGATCCGTAACTCAATGATGATTGAACTTTCAGGTTTCCTTTTGAAGTTGCTCCCGTCTTCACTTTAATGGAGCAAGTTGCGCTCAATCAAATGCATGGCTACCTCAGGTATAACAAGGGTGATGGCATATTGTGTCCAGGTATTATATGTGGGAAACTTAATTACAGATTTATCTCTGAAAATGACAGAAACTCAAAACCACTGGACTATGCGACTGCAATGGGCAGTGCCTCATGGATCTGATGCTGCATCTCTTCTCAATTCCAGTGCCGTCATCACCAGGCGGTCGCCTCATCCTGGTGACGACTGCTATCTAGTTTCAGGAAGTACCCGAGGCAGTAATGACATAGCAGGACACTCTCCATCACAAAATGTGATAAAGCTTGGCCAGGTCCTGAGGGGGAATCCTGATTGAAGTCTACCTGAACAGGGTGTGTGAAGTATACCTGAACAGGATGTGTGAAGTCTACCTGAACAGGATGTGTGAAGTCTACCTGAACAGTGTGTATGAAGTCTACCTGCACAGGATGTGTGAAGTCTCCCTGAACAGTGTGTATGAAGTCTACCTGAACAGGATGTGTGAAATCTACCTGAACATTGTGTATAAAGTCTACCTGAACAGGATGTGTGAAGTCTACCTGAACAGGATGTGTGAAGTCTACCTGAACAGCGTGTATGAAGTCTACCTGAACAGGATGTGTGAAGTGTACCTGAACAGGGTGTGTGAAGTCTACCTGAACAGGATGTGTGAAGTCTACCTGAACAGGATGTGTCAAGTCTACCTGAACAGGGTGTGTCAAATCGACCTGAATAGGGTGTGTTAATTCTACCTGAACAGGATCTCTGAAGTCTACCTGAACAGGGTGTGTCAAGTCTACCTGGACAGGGCCTGTGAAGTCTACCTACACAGGGTGTATGAAGTCAACCTGAACAGGGTGTATGAAGTCAACCTGAACAGGGTGTATGAAGTCTACCTGAACCGGGTGTATGAAGTTTACCTGAACATGATCTCTGAAGTCTACCTGAAAAGGGTGATTGAAGTCTACCTGAACAGGATGTGTGAAGTTTACCTGAACAGGGTGTGCACAATCTACCTGAACAAGGTGTTTGAAATCTACCCAAATATCTACCTGAAGATGATGTGTGAAGTCTGCGTGAATAGGGAACAAGTCAGTGATCGAGTCTGTCCTAGCCACTGGCTGAACAAGGTGTATGAAGTCTACCTGAACAGGAAACAAGCAGGTAATCCAGTTTGTCCTAGCCAATGGCCGAGTACAGTGTCCACTTCTACACATAACAGGTTGAGGGTTCGAGTTCATGGTGCTGCCTTACTGGGATATTCTCATTTGTCTACAACAATAAGCTAATACAACAGAAATGGATGACAGCCAAACTATTATCAGCCTCGAGTTCAATTTGGAGCGTGTGCGGTTAGGAATTAGAGCAATTTGTTATACCTGTCGCTTGATATGTGGCATAGATGAGTCGCAGATGCTGACATTAGACTCCTGCCAAAAATGCTATATATCAGCATAGAAAACGTGGCTGATAAATATCACTTAGATAACACCGATGACTGAGCTGCTTTGGTCCTTAACATGAACTTGATGGTCTTGATAAGAACAGCCATCCCGATACTGATGATGAACGAGGTAACTTTGACAGATTTTGGTTGGTTGTTGGAGTTTTATATCTTGGCAACATCTAAGCTTATATAAGGACGGGTCCTGACTTGTGACAGTGCACACTCATGGTGACTTTATAGTGCTGCCCCACTGGGAAATCAAGCCACCAGTACCATGATCCGATATTCCACTCAGTCACATTATCCTGACACTGAGCTAACCAGTCCTTGCCCTCTCCTAATAATGCCGAGTGCCAAGCTAGGAAGCGACAAGTATCAATTTAGTAAGTTATTGGTTTGACTCGACTGGGAATCGAATTCCACACCTTCCGCACAGGAAGCCTGCGCTCTACCTATTCGGCCACCCCGTCTGGTCATGAAGTCATCAGTGGTGCGATAAGAAAGGGGATGAAGAGTGAAGAGGAGTGAAGTGAAGTTAAGGTGGTTTGTAAACAATTTATTGTGCACCTCCTGTAGTCAGTAGATGTGACCATTTGAAGAGTTCAGGTCCAAAACCATGTAAACGCCAATCCAAAAATGTACCTAAACTTTGCAATTCAACCAGTCGCTCCGGAGGATTTTCGCCACCTGAGGCCTCCTGACCTCCACTAGATGTAGACCAGTGTCAGTCGCACCGGAGGATTTATTCTTTTTTCTTAGGGGCCTCCAATCCCTTGCCAGAGATTAAAACGACTTAACCCACTACCTGAAGACCAGTGTTATGGCGCTGACAAAATATTTATATGAATAACATTCATTTACCAAAAAAAAACCACAAAAAACCTTTTAACAAAATTTAATTTCTACTTTTGTGTTCATTGCTCAACAATCATGTGATCAAAATAACAAAAAGTGGAATTAGTGAGAATTAAGATTATCTTCAGGTAAAAATATTTTTATTCAAACTACATTTTTGGGATTGGCATTTACGTGGATTGCGCCTGAACTCTTTATTTGATCGCAGCACAAATTGCAAATTGGTGTAGGTTTGAAAATGAATGTTTCCCCGAGTTGCCTCCTTGTGTGGCTTCTGTGATGACTTCGGCCGAGGAGACAGCTCTGTGTCAATGGCATTTACACTGGTCGCGTGGGACGTGATGGTAGCTCCTATACAGATAGGGGTGAGTAGTCAGGGTGTATTAGTGTGCAAATTGCCCGCTTGGTACAGTAGTGCAGACATAAAGGTGTGGTAGGGGGAGTGGAGGTGGAGGGCGTGACTTTACTCAACCTCCACCACCAAACCCCAGTGACCTGTGGCGATTTATGAATGGGGGAACATGGTTAGTCTAATCCCATATGCCTTGTGTGTGAGAGGGAGATGTATGTAGAGAGGGAGAGAAACTCAAAACCACTGGACTATGCGACTGCAATGGGCAGTGCCTCATGGATCTGATGCTGCATCTCTTCTCAACTCCAGTGACGTCATCACCAGGCGGTTGCCTCATCCTGGTGACAACTGCTATCTAGTTTCCGGAAGTACCCGAGGCAGTAATGATATATCACGACACTCACCTTCACAAAATGTGATAAAGCTTGGCCAGGTCCTGAGGGGGAATCCTGATTGAAGTCTACCTGAAGAGGGTGCATGAAGTCTACCTGAACAGGGTTTAGAAGTCTACCTGAACAGGATCTCTGAATTCTACCTCAACACTGTGTGTGAAATCTACCTGAACAGGGTGTGTGAAGTCTACCTGAACAGGATGTGTGAAGTATACCTGAACAGGATGTGTGAAATCTACCTGAACAGGATGTGTGATGTTTAACAAATTATGCAAGTATAAATGTGCTTAACCGAATAATTATCAACATTGTTATACTCCGTAAGACCCAACACTTTACCAGTGGAGCCACCTGTGACCTCCTCGCCTCCACCGGTGTAGACCAGTGTCAGTCGCACTGGAGGATTTTCACCACCTGTGACCTTCTCGCCTCCACTGAATATAGATCAGGTTCAGTCGCGCTGGAGGATTTTCACCACCTGCGGTCTTCTCGCCTCCACTGAATATAGATCAGGTTCAGTCGCGCTGGAGGATTTTCACCACCTGCGGTCTTCTCGCCTCCACTGAATATAGATCAGGTTCAGTCGCACTGGAGGATTTTCACCACCTGCGGTCTTCTCGCCTCCACTGAATATAGATCAGGTTCAGTCACACTGGAGGATTTTGTTTCTTCTTTTAGTGGAAAGGGCATATAATCCCTTGCCAAAGATTAAAACTGCTTGTGTTTTCCACATTTGTACTGGAGCTGTATATATATATATGAATATAAATATATAAAGTCAATGATAAGAGTAAATATATAAACATCATCCTCGAACCAAATTGCTTGGTGGTGGGACGATGCCTTTAATCGGATATAATTATAACGGTCCCTGCCACTTCATCCCTTCCACGGGGAGCAATTAATGCAATCTAATTAAAGACAGTTGAGGATAAAAAGTGACCGCGATTAATTAAAATCATATCATATATGATAAGGGCGAGTCTGATAATGAATGATGTACCTTGGTTACACATATTACACAAGTCTTTTAAAATGGTATATTGCGATTAAACTCTTTTTGTTTCGTTGATTAATTAAAGCCCTAGTCACATATACCCGGATCAGGGGCCGGATGAGCCCCGGACCGCCATCCGGTGTGGTCCGGGGCGATCCGGGGTGATCGGGGGCTCGTCCGTGGCTCGTCCGTGCCGACACCCCCCAATCCGGCCTGATCCGTAGCTCGTCCGGCACCATCCGGGCTTGGCCCCGGATGTTTTAAAATGTTTAAAACATCCGGGGTGGTCCAGGGGATTTTGCGATCCGGGCTCAATCCGGCCTGATCCAGCCTGATTCGGGGGTGGACCGGGGGTGGTCCGGGGGTGGTCCTGGGGTGATCCGGCTATTCCGGGGGTGGTCCAGGGGTGGTCCGGGGTCATTTTGAGCCATGGTTTGACCCGGGCCATCCCCGGACCATCCCCGGACTGTCCCGGACAACCCCCGGCCTAGCCACGGACCACTCCCGGACAGCCGGGGGTGGTCTGGGGGAGGTCCGGGATAGTCCGGGGGTGGTCCGGGATAGTCCGGGGGTGGTCCGGGGCAGTATGGGGGTGGTCCGGCCTCGTCTGGGTTAGTCAGGGGCCGGTCCGGTCCAGTCTGGGCTCGTCCGGGCCCGTTCCAGGGGCAGTCCGGGGGTGGTACGGGGAGGTCCGGGGTGGTCCGGGGCGGTCCGGGGCTCATGCGGGGCTCGTCTGGGAAAGTGTGACTGCAAGGCAAAAATCATCGAAAACAGTGATTTTAATCCGTGGCGGTCCGGGAGAGTATGGGCCGTTGGTCCCTGGGTGGTCCGGCTCAAAATCCGGGGCTCGTCCGGCTATGTGTGACTGGTGCTTTAGCAGGAGGAATTTGAATCATGGCCAATTGGGTCATGCTAGTTCCATTTCTCCTTACCTTCCTCATTCCACTGCTCCTTACCCTATCCTAGAAATGTCGAGCATCAGACTCGTGAGTGACAAGTATGAATTTCTAAGTCATTGATTTGAGTCAGAAGGGTGTGAACCCTGCGGGTTCGAATCCCATGGCCTGCAATGCACCATTCTAGAGTTATGAGCAGGATCCTAGAATCCTATGAATCCTAGAGCAGGATTCGAACCTACATTACTTGGTGCCATTTCAGGGCCAGTTTCGTAGTTGTTAGCCTATTTATTCTCTATATTTGGGGCTAGCATCTTAACCACAAGTCTATCTCGGCTCCCTGATGTAATCACCCTATCCAAGCCTGCCTGTCCATGTGGCTTCTTTTCAGGGAGAATGGAGCAGTTACTAGATACTATAATAATCACCACTTACTACAATAGCCACTAGTTACCACAATAACCAATAGTTACTACAATAGCCACTAGTTACCACAATAACCAATAGTTACTACAATAGCCAATAATTACCCAATATTCACGAGTTACTACAATAGTGACTACTTACTACAATAGCCACTAGTTACCACAATAAACAATAGTTACTACAATAGCCACTAGTTACCACAATAATCAATAGTTACTACAATAGCCAATAATTACCCAATATTCACGAGTTACTACAATAGCGACTACTTACTACAATAGCCACTAGTTACTACAATATCCAATAGTTACTACACTTTCCACTAGCTACTACACTAGCCACTAGTTACTACACTATCCACTAGTTTCTGCAATAGCCACTAGTTACTACAATAACCATTAGTTACTACAATAGCCACTAGTTACTACAAGAGTCATTAGTTACTACAATAACCAATAGTTACTTCAATAGCCACTAGTTACAATAACAGGAAATAGTTACTACAATAGCCAATAGTTACTACAATAGCCAATATTTACTCCAATATCCACTAGTTACTACAATAGCCACTAGTTACTACAATATCCCCTAGTTACTACACTATCCACTAGTTACTACAATAGCCACTAGTTACTACAATATCCCCTAGTTACTCTAATAGTCACTAGTTACTACAATAGCCAATAGTTACTACAATATCCAATAGTTACTACAATAGCCACTATTTACTACAATAGCCAATTGCTACTACAATAGCCAATAGTTACTACAATAGCCACTGGTTACTCCAATATCCACTAGTTACTATAATAGCCAATAGTTACTATAATAGCCATCACTGATAATGGTACCAGTACCATTGAAATGATATTACATCGCTTCATATCGAGTTCTCGCTGTATACATATAATGCAGCACTATCTCAAGGCTCGCTAACTAAACTATGATATGCTGATTAGTAGCCCTGCTACTTGTCACAACTCAGTAGCATCATGGATAAATTAAGTCTAAAACTTGAACTGGTGAAATAAAGAAAGAAAAGGGTATTTTCTGCCGTTACAAAGAAAATACTGATATCGAAGTAGAGTCATAATATTTATGGTTTGCGGGTTTGTACAATGTGAAACCGATCCATAATGGGTGCATTCTGTCTCCTAAATAGCAGTTAGATGTGAAAGGTATAAGGATTTATGGGAGTATAAATAACAGACACTTCCAGAATTATCCTCAATTACTCCCCAATCACTACCAATGGCGCTACCCTGAGGACCCACGTCACTAACATGTGCTTGTTTATTTGGGTTTTACATCCTAGCAACAGGTCAGGTCATATCAGGAAGGGGGTAACAGGTGTCAAATCCGTCTTCTTGGAATAGGTTGTGAGATGATGATCGGAAAATAGCATCTCTTGAAACATTTTATTCAGTTTTCAAGACTGACTTCCCTGTGAGGTGGCACTTTAAAGATCTCATGAGTGTGTACTGTCACAACGGTACCGGTCGTGATATGACCTTAGATGTTGCCACTACGAAAAGCTCCAACAACCAACCAACATATATATATATATATATATATAATAGTTTTCCTACATAATGAACAAGAGGAAGTCAAGGTAGTGGGTGTTCCAGCGGTACAGTGAGTGACGGTTACAGAGAGAAGGGGGGAGGGCACACCCAGTGAGCTGAGGTGGGGGAGGCTGGAGTAGTAGATCACTATGAGAGGCTCCAGAGTCCCGGGGGCCAGGCAACCGATAGGGAGAGGAGGAATATTCTGGTTTATTATACTCGTATAATTCTTATACAGCATATATATGAGGAGTCTTACGGAGAATAACAATGGTAATAACTATAATATAATAATATAATATATAATGGAAACAATTCCCGTCGTATTTTTATACTCGCTTACTTCGTTATTCATCACATGTAAGTTCACTCAACACAAACGACAGGCGGGGGAACAGTGATTTATTAAATAAAGTAATATAATGAGCCGTTAACCTTTGGCGAACTGATGAGCCATTAATGAGCCGTTAACGTTTGGCGAACTGATAACAATCGGTCAGTTTAGCACACTGTTCACCATCAGTGGTAATGTATAATCAATCAAATGAATTAGAAGTATAGGGTACATCAATCAAGGATAATACCAGGATAATTGGAATCACCGTTCTGGCTGAACGCTCAGCCAAATTTAAGTTTAGCTAAGTCAAGTAATTAAGAAAAGAAAGAAAATAGAGAAAAGAGAGAAGACAAAAAACAAGGAAGATCAGTGCAGTGGAGAGGGGGATCTGCCCAGTCTGGGATCCGAAAGAGAAGTGAGCGAACCGATGGCCGGAGCTCCACGAAGAAGCGAATGGGCATGAGCGCCGGCTGGTGGATTGAACCGAACCTGCTGCTAAGATTGACTAACTATTCGCCCAACCTGTGACTGTACACTGCCTTACACCAGCATATGCGGTGTCATATATCAAGGCTATATATATATGTCATGGGGGTGATGAAAATGGGAAATGTTGTGCCTAGAGCGGGACTCGAACCCACATCTCTTTGCATTCCGGGCCAGTGTGCTAACCATTACACCACCTAGGCTCCCTGATATCAACACACGACCCACGCCTACCTGTCTATGTGGTTACTTGCCTGAGAGGTCAGTGCACACTACTACACTCGTCCCCCTGGAATTGTAAGTCTTTTAATGCTTACAATTACATATATACAGGCAATGCACTTACACATACATACACAGGGTAGGTTCAACAACCATACAGCGCATAGCTTGTATAGGATCCTGGTCACGGCAACCAGTGTCATGGGGGCGATGAAAATGGGAAATATTGTGCCTAGAGCGGGACTCGAACCCACATCTCTTTGCATTCCGGGCCAGTGTGCTAACCATTACACCACCTAGGCTCCCTGATATCAACACACGACCCACGCCTACCTGTCTATGTGGTTACTTGCCTGAGAGGTCAGTGCACACTACTACATATATATACATTTCATACTTCTTCGATTCTGTTTGCAACCCCGCGGAATTGGGCGACCATCTAACTCTACCACCCTAGAGGGTGGGTGGGGGAATGGGGTAGGGGAGGAGAGGGGGGGGGTTCCTACTGATGGGAACTAGCTCCATCCGCGGAGCACACACACACACACACCAGCACACACACGAGTGATGCGGTTTGACAGGAAGTGCCCTCGGCCCGGCGCATTAATTTGGAACGCCGGGACTACATCCGCCGGGTCTTTGCCAAATTCTCATTATGGCCGCTAGGAGGCGATGGGGGCCGGGGTCGCCACTGTCAAAGATAATACAGGAGGGACGCGTGATGTGTCAGTCCTAAAGTGCGGCCCGGAAGCTGGAGTGGGTGGTGGTGGTTGAGGTGGTGGTAGTGGTAGTGGTGGTGGTGGTTGTGGTAGTGGTGGTGGTGGTGGTGGTTGTGGTGGTGCTGGTAGTGGTGGTGGTTGTGGTGGTGGTTGTGGTTGTGGTGGTTGTGGTGGTGGGTGGTGGTGGTGGGTGGTGGTAGTGTTGGTGATGGTGGTTGTGGTGGTAGTTGTGGTAATGGTGGTGGAGGTGATGGTGGTGATGGTGTTTGTGCTGGTGCTAATGGTGTGGTGGTTGTGGTTGTGTTGGTGGTGGGTGTGGGTGGTGGTGGAGGTGGTGGTGATTGTGATTGCGTTGGTGGTGTGTGGTGGTTGTGTTGGTGGAGGTGGTGGTGGTTGTTGGAGTTTTGCGTCCTAGCAACGTCTTGGGTCATTTCAGGACGGGTACAGACTTGTGACAGTCCATAGTCAGAGCGATGTTATAGTGCTACTCCTCTGGGAGACCAGGCCACCAAAACAATGACCTGATATCCAACTCAGTTAGATTACCCTGACACTGAGCCAATCAGTCATTACCCTGTCCAAATCAGGCCGGGCACCTGGCTAGGAAGCGGCACGTATCAATTTGTAAGTCATTGGTTTGACTCGACCAGGGTTCGAACCCGTGGGCTCGAATCCCCCGTTCTACCAAAACGGTAGATGGACGCTCAACGTATTCGGGCATCCCGTCTGGTCTGGTGGTGGTGGTGGTGGGGAGGGTGGTCTGTGGTGGTGGTGGTAGTGGTGGTGGTCGTGGATTGAATGGTGGTGGTGGTGATAGTGGTGCTGGTGGTAGTTGTGGTGCTGGTGCTGGGCGTTCTTCGGGTGACATCTTCTACTGAGATCTTTGTAGCTAGGATTAGCGAATGAGTGAAATGTAAAATGTAAAAGCGGCATACTATGTTGAGAGCATAACATTTTGTAAACCAAAAAACCCTTAGGAGCCATCGACAAGGTGTAAACATTGTTAAGGTAGTACAGTGAGTACTACCTTTCCCGACCACCCAACTAACTCACCCCACCCCCCTCATAATAGTCCACATCAACATTTGACTACAGACCCAGATGGGGTGGCCGAATGAGCTGAGGACCTCATTCCCATGTTGGTCGATCATGGGATTTGAATCCCCGGGTTCGAACCTTGGTGGAGTCAAACGATTAGTAAGCCAAACTGTACAAGTGAAGGTATGCACAGTAGCCTTGGCTCGTCCTGTAATGCACAACCCTTCTCCAATTTAGCCTATAGACACATACACATAGAATGACTGCATAGTGTTCAGCACACACACATAGTCTTTACCTTCTCCACCCCTACCTCCCTACCAAATTGTTGTGTGGCAAATTAAATTATGCCTTGTAGAAAATAGACACATGCAGACATCTAGATGACAGACCGCCTCCTGCCCGCTACTCCACAAACAGCTGACCTTCAATGGCCCAATCAGCGGGCTCCATTTCCATGAGCTGGCAAGGGGTTCCCCCTCCCACCCGTCACTTGAATGTTCTAAGCACTACTAATGAGGTATATTTGCATCAAACAATATAGCAAAGTTGCTGCAGAATACAAACAATTTAATTTAGACTTACTATCCTGATGTGACCTTAGATATTGCAAGGACGCAAAACAACAACAACCAACCATTAAGATGTATGTAACATGCAGCCCATAATTTGCTGAATAATCCACGAATATCTGTTTATGTTTACTCAACTGCGCTATCGTTATTATTTTGGTGGAAATAGTCATGGAACTATTAGTAAGCCAAACTGTGCAGGTGAAGGGATGCGCAATAGCCCTCCTCATCCTATATATCACTACCCTTCTGCAATATAGCCTATAGCCGCAGACCACAGAATGAGTGCATAATGGTCAACACAGACATACCCTTCACCTTCCACACCCCGACCTCCCCCACCCACCCGGCAATTGTCGCTTGGCAAATTCAATTACACCCTGTAGACTATATAGACACATGCAGACTTCTAGATGACAGACCACGTTCCACCCGCTATTCCACACACAGCTGACCTTCAATGGACCAATCAGCGGGCTCCATTTCCATGAGCTCGCAAGGGGTTTCCCCCCACCTCCCACCCCTCTCCCCACCTCCCCTCACCCCACCCCACCCACACCCCAATTATCGCTCAAGCGCAGACGGCGCAGAGTAGATTGCTACGCTTAACGCCTCACTTCGCCTGGAGATGATGCCACCCATATTCGCCGCCATCTTCGAGTCGGCAGCCTCGCTTTGAGGCAGAGAAAGAAAAGCGTGGATGTGTGAGTGAGAAGGAGGAGGAGCAGCAGTAGCAGCAGGAGGAGTGGAGGGGAGGCGATGTGGCGGAGGGGAGGGGGGGGGGAGATTTCCATGTCGAAAGGATGTAATGAGGTGATGGTACAAAGGAGACTGGGCCGGGGTTTCTGTAACTCGATATTTACAAGCGCAAGACAGGGCGAATATTCATTTTAGCCTTCAGCCATTGCTGACTGAATCGAGTCTGATGCAAATAGCAAATAGCAAATAGCAAATATGATTAATCCTATGTATTCAAAAAAAAAGAAGAAAAGAGACTGAATCAGAACTGTAGGCCAACTGCCTGCGTCTCCGCCTTGACAAAGACCAGACCACACTGAACTGTCATTTACTGAGACTAGATGAAATTTACGTCCATATGTTAGGCAATATACCACCTCCACCGCCATCAAACCCACCCGCCCTCTGGTGGCAGTTGTATAGCTGATATTGTGGGTACCGGCTATCTATGCACAATGCTTTTGGGGAAAACGTCTGATAGAGGATTTCCAGCATAACCATAACCTCTGATTGCAGTGGGAGTAGTAGTAATGTTAGTGGGTATTGGATCACTGGGAAGCATGCTTTATGGTCAAAGTCTTACACTTATAGACGATTTCCACCACTATCCCACCCTCTGGCGGCAATGGTGGAACTAATGTTGTGAGTACCAGCTCACTCTGCACCATGCTCTGCAAAAAAGAGGCGAGCTTACTTGTGCTGTGCTCAATGTAGGACATTTAATGTTTTCCCACACATTCATAGCTACCTTATCGGTTTTGAGTTTGTGCTAACTAATTTGTTGTTTTCAAATTGATCATTATAAGCTATTTTACTTTACTTTACTTTGAACTAACACTCTTATTGTAAATACCATCATTAAATCCACTACTGTCTTCTTGTCGTTCTTTTGCCAACTCAAATACCGGGATATTTCAGTGGTAGACATTAAGACCGACTCACGGACATCACTCTCACAGCAGAGAGCTAAGTGGAGATCGGCAGTCAAGTAATGAAAGCAGTCTTTGTCGCATCTTGACCAACAGCATGATGATGATGATGATGATGATGAGGCCCTACATTGTGTCCGCATTGTGTTATGTATGTACGCATGACACGCCGGGAGCCAGCGGGCCGGGACCAGCGAACGGGCAACCAGCACAGACTGGGAGGAACCATAATAAAGTCATTATGCAACTAGACGTCAACGTGTGTAGTCAGTTCTTAATCACAACTTTACATGGTGTCAGATCACAACTTTACAAATTGTTGCATTTGATTGATCGGTGGTTTCTTTACACCATGTCGGCAGCATAGGCCATATTCACAACGAGAATTGTTTGTTTGTTAATCAACCATCGCCTTTACATGTAATGTAGAAGCAGACAATCAATTATGTGTCAATAGATACTCATGAATTAAACAAACTCACAATCATATTATTTGTGGTCAAGGTCAATAACATAGCTGAAATAATTAATTGATACAACATGTTTTGATAAACTATATGAGGTGGTACAGACCAGCTGTTCTCAAAAAGGCTCAAATGTCTTCTTGTATTATTTTAGTAAAAAGGTCTGTTTGTATAATCTATGGGCTAATCCCTTTTCGAAGGTGGTTGCCAGATATTTATAAAGAGAAGTTAGCTATAATGAAATGCAAGTTAACTATATATAAAATACCATAAAGTAGCAGAGGGTGTAGCTGAGTCCTATAGTTGCCTGTCTATAATAGTGAAGTGGCTACAGTGGGTATAGCACAGAATAGAGGATGAACAGAAAAGTACCTCTTGTCACATGAAAGGCCCAGTGGTGACTGCCAGCTCTCCCAGGCTTTTAATCTCTCCAGCACTCCTAGAGGCATGTCATTGAAGGTACATGGTATTGAAGGTAGGTGATATTATTGAAGGTAGATGATGTTATTGAAGGTACATGATTTGAATGATCCCTGGCATATTGTTATTTTACTCTTTATGGTGGCCATCTTGAGATTCCCGGACAGTAGGGATGGGTGCAGCTCTGGCGCACCCATCGTTCCCACATCCTACCTAACACCAGGTCATGGGAACTTGACCCGACACCTCTATCATATCTGAAGCATCCATACAAATTCAATCCAGATCCAATACACATTAAACATTAAATACCAAACATGACTGTTTCCCACCCTATCAGTCTGTGTTCAGCAATGGGTTACACATTCTTCTATCTACTAACTAAAACAAATGGGTACTTTAAATGGAATCTATTTTATAATGTCACTATGTGTAGAAAGTCGAAATATTTTACATGTTGCATTCGGTGTGGAAGCCAATGAGGACTTGGGGGACATAACATTTAGTACTGATACTGGTAGCGAAGGGCGATAATGAGAAGTGAATGATGGGTGCTGTCTACCTGTTGTACAGCAGGAACCTCACTGAACATAACCCAAATAACCTTTGTTTTTTCTGTTTGTTACTCAAACTGTATCTTACTTCTTAGAATATTTAGCTGCCATGATGTGTATGCTGCCAGGTCGGCTGGTTGACTGTCATACTGTGTATCTGTTAGTCAAACACAGCCTTGGGATTTATAACTGCCACGCTACATGCCAGTTGTGAGTCAAGTGGTTGGTGGTTATGCACTATTTTAGAATATGGAGCTGCCATGCTCTGTACCAATTACTGTCATGCTATGGACCTATTACTCAAACAGCATCCAAGAAAATATAGTATATCAGTTTGAAAAGTTTGTGTATCGATGTCAGATTATGTGCACAGTTTGAAAAGTTTGTGTATCGATGTCAGATTATGTGCACATTATTCAAAGTATTGTCTTGGAACATGTGGTGGTCATGCTGCACACCACTAGTGTGTCAGCTGGTTGGCTGGCAGACTATGTGCTCACTACCTAAGACAAAGATTACTTGGACTACATTGTGCCGCTCCTGAAAACTGTTCATTGATTGGCTATTATCTCCAGACTTCAGAGATACATGTAGTCTGGTCCATCCATTTTCTACTGACCCACTACCCACTAACCAATCCAATGCATGCCTGTTAGAATCAGTGTCAAAGAGGATATCAGGCCCCCACCATTCTGTATGCTAGCACTAAACTTATAGACATGCTCAAACAATGACATATTAACAGTTTACACTATAATTGAAGAGAGACATGCAAAACTCACACGGATTCTCCAGCTTGGAATTGTCTGATTAGTGTTAACCTTAAAGCACTAATTAATACTAATACAACAATAGGATGGCCAATGGAGTTACTACATTGGTATTTTCCACACTCCTATGTGAGACTGGCTGGCTGTGGTCTAGGGAAACTGGACCTACTTTAAAACACTGGTTGACTGGAAACCTAATTAATTCATGTAAACTTATATTTGTTGGGGCATTGGGGCGCTGGGACATGGGGGTTGAGAACTGTGCTGAGGGAAATTGGAGGATAAACAAAACAGGTGATGTCAGGAAGGCAAGCTTCCTCTAAGCGATTTAAAGGGCCTCCCTGGATTTAAGATTGGCCACCTGAATGTACGCAGCTTAACCCATAAGATAGAACAACTAAGACTAGACCTACCAAGATCAGGGTTTGATATATTCACAATATCTGAGACATGGCTCAATAAATCTATGGAGACAAAGTTAACATCAATCCCTAATTACCGGTTTCTTAGAGCTGATAGGAAGACAAAACTACAAAGTGGTCAGGTCAAGAATGGTGGAGGTTTAGGGATCTATTGCAGGACTGACCTGCACGTGGATGCAGACAAGTATTTGGAACAAAATTGCTCTAATCCAAACATTGAACTCCAATGGGCTGTCATAACTAGACCCTACACAAAAAGAATATTATTAGGTAACATCTACAGACCTCCAAATGGAAACATAAATGAAGCAATAGAGCAAATAAGCATGTCAATGAATCAGATCCCAGACATTAATAAGTATGAAGTGCTCCTAATTGGTGATTTTAACATTGACTACAGCGCTAAGAGGCACCCACCTGCAGGCTATATGAAACAATTTGCGGCAGAACATGAACTCCAGCAAGTAATTAAACAACCGACTAGAGTAACAAGGACCACACAAAAAACAATAGACCTTGCTTTCACTAATATCAAGTACTGTACAAAATTGGGTGTATTGAACTACAATATAAGCGACCATAAACCAATATATATAATAAAGAAAAAGCCCAGAAATGACAAAAGAACGACCATCTACTGGGGCCGCACCTACAGGAATTGTAACTTCAATGATCTAGCAGCCACTTTGAGGGAAAACAATACAGCAGAACTACTATCAGAGGAAGATCCAAACAAATTGTAAAAATATACGGATTTTCGGTTAAGAATTATATATTGGCAGAGAGCATTATTATTCTTGGATGTCGGAGTGGGACTTAAGTTATGTAAACTAAAAGTAACTAAAATTAATAGAATCCCACTCCCATTGTACATGATACTGAGTGAGGTAAACTATATGTTATATATTATGAGTGGAGTTGATGGAAAGGTACATGATGCTGGGTGGTGTAAACTATCTGTTATATATGATGTTTGGAGTTAATGAAAAGAGCTCCTTTGCAAGAAACAGTACAGGATTATTGAAATGTTCTCTATGTGTTCATAAAGAATACAATTGGAGGAAAAAGAACAAGTTAGTATATATATCCATATACATATCTGTAACTGTATGCAACATCCTGTCCACCCAGGACCACCGACTGACCCACCTGCCTAATTTGCATATGTATAGAGTGCACCACCTGCAGCTGGGTTGAGTGACAGCCCCTAATGGGGGTGGTCACCCACCCAGTCTGTGGGGGGTGTCTGATTGGCTGGCTGGGGAATGTCCGGTCACCTGACTCCCTTGGCCTATCCTGACCACACACTAGTCTCAGCTAATTAATTATTCAAGATTTTGCTTCAGACACACTAAAGGAAAATTACTCTCATCCTGGCTCTGGAGTGAGACACACCTACTTTAGAGCAGGAACCCCAGACACTCTGTCTGATGCTATCCAAATTCAGCTATTCAAATTGAGTGTATCCACAGCCATAGGACTCCTGTCCCATGGGTTGTAGGCACTGTTTCAATATACAGGCTAAAGTGACAATGAGACATAGTGTGGGCAGTATATGAGGAGTGCAGGTGCTAGGTCACATGTAAGGGGATGACAGGAGTTGCTGCCAATAAAGCACAACTTATTCACTGTTCATCTTTGTGACTAGTTTTCCTTCCTCATTCCAGACATGGTTAAATTGATTAGGCTTATTGCATCACAGGTGAAATGAACGGGGAGAGTTTTGTAATTACATAGGGTGCTCACAGTGGCAGAGCATCCGTGTTTTTATAAAATGCTGGGACATGATACAAGAAATGATTGTCAATGCTGCAAACAAACACTGTCCCCTGGTTAGACTTGACATAAGAAACAAAACAGCTGGTTATTTGAACAATGAACTCCTAGAATTACAACAGGACGGAGATTATTTCATTCGGAAATCAGATATAACAAGAGACCCTGGGGATCAATTTATAGCTGAATGTATGGTCAGGAAGGCCAGAAACGAGGTGCGAAAAGCCAAGTCTAGGCACTGTTTAGACCAGATAAATAAGTATAAGCAAAATCCTAAAGAGACTCTGGCATGAACTGCAACAAATTAACCCGGAAGCAAAATCTATTATCAGCAATCTTAGTGATGAGGACAACGGGGAGAGAATACTAGATAGCCTCCTGGCAGAAGAGATTAACAACTACTTTATTGATGTAGGTGAGAATCTTGCCAGAAAGTTTGACCAGGCTGTAGATAGTCAGGACACCTACACGTCACCACCAATGATCAGACGTATGATTTGACTGAGATAACACAGGAGCAAATCCTCAGAAAGGTCAATGCTGCATCAGCATATAAGTCATCTGGCATTAAAGACATCAGCTCAGCCCTAATGAAGGTTTCAATTACTGCACTTATAAATGAATTTACTCACCTGTATAAACTAGTGGTCAAAACTGGTATTTTTCCAGAAAGCTGGAAACTAGCTACAGTTTCACCCATCCCAAAGACCAATAACCCAAGATACTGTAGTGAGCTGCGCCCAATATCTATTCTCCCTCTTCCTGGCCAAATCATAGAACAAATAATACATGATGAGATAAAAACATTTTTAGAGTCTTCAAAATACCTAACCACCCAACAAAATGGATTTAGAAAAGACAGATCAACAACTAGGGCATTGGGCTCTCTTATGGATGAGTTATTGACCAACATGGACAAAGGTGAACTTACAATTGCAGTATACCTTGACTTCAAAAAAGCTTTCGATACAATTGACCATAGAATACTATTGCAGAAAATCCAGAAAGCAGGATTGGGGAAGAAAACCTGTACATTGATGGCCAACTACTTAACTAATAGGAAACAAAACACAAAACTTAATGACACTGAGTCAACCATCAGGACTATTAAAACTGGAGTTCCGCAGGGTTCAACCCTGGGCCCCCTTCTGTTTTTAATCTTTATAAATGATTTACCCCAAGTATCAGAGGATGCAACATTCACATTATTTGCAGACGATGCAGCACTCACAGTACACAATAAAGATTTCCAAATAGCAACTGATCAGGTTCGGACAGTGCTGACCAGGGTTAACCTGTGGTATAGTGAAAACAAACTATCCCTTAACACCAATAAAACCGAGTTTGTCATTTATGGCACCAAAGCAAGGAAGGCAAGGGCACAACCCATAACACTGCAAATTGGCGGAAATCAAATTAAGGAGGCAAGTGCATACAGGTACTTAGGAACAGTGATTGATTCTACCTTAAATGCGAATCAACAGCTGGCTAGACTAACTCAATCATTGGCACTAAAAATGACTACAATCAGGAAGATGCGGAGCTTCATAAGCGAAAACACTGCCCTACTGCTGTATAAATCAACAGTTCTACCAATAATAGACTATAATGATATAATTTATGGATTGCTCACAAAGCAGCAACTGACTAAGCTACAAAGGATCCAAAACCGGGCGTTAAGAACAATTTATTGGGGCAAAACACTACGTGTACAGGAAATGCATGACAAAGCAAACCTAGATTACCTAATGGTTAGAAGAGATTCACATCTCCTATCACTTATGTACAGAAGAGCCAGAGATACCCAATATATAGAAAACACAAAAAGGAATACTAGACGGGCTGATTCCACTCTACTCAAAGTCCCCAAGCCTTCCACAAACAAACTAATTAAAGCACCAATTTACAAAGGCAGTATGATGTGGAACAACCTACCAACCAGAACCAGGGCATCGTCCTCTTACCTAGAATTTAAAAACTCACTAAGAGTACATCGGATTGGGCAGGCCCTTATGCAGTTGCAGTAAAGTATGTTCCATGGCGTCACCATACCGTAAGTGGCAGACCACCAAACCCTCAGCCTCGGTTTCTCTCTCCCACCCCCCACTTTTTTAATTTGTTGCTGTTCCTCTGTTATCTCCAGTCAACCATATACGATGACAGAGACAGTCCAGGTAAAAAGGTAAAATTTAAGACCAAAATGCACTGGGATTGGTCCCACTGCTTCACTGGTCACAGCTGGTCCGTGTATTATTAACAACCCCACCCCAACAACATAATCCATAAACTCACATAACTAACTACATTAGAGTTACACTAGAATTTTCCTAACAAACCAACATTTATATACCGCTTGCCTAACTGCAACTGAACATTAAAACTTACTACAAGTTTACCAACTGAATACAGAAGATAACTTCTGCTTACATTCTAAATACAATGTAAATACTCACATTGATCTGACTAATATTGATCTGGTTATATGACACTACTGTACCATATTGTTATGGAACTTTTGGGTTTCAGAATTTCATTGTGTTACATGGTGCAAATTGTCTATTCAACAGGTATTGTACACCTTATTCTATATACCTTTTGTGTAAATAATCCTGAATTGAAAAAGGGCTGGAAGACCAGTGCTTCGGCACTGACAAAAGACTTATTCAGCAGAATAAACATATTTACCACAAAAAAAAAATAAAAAGAAATAGCTGCACTGTATCGACTGGGACTCCTACCTATGTTTACTGATGTCGTTTCGCTGTGTCTGTCGGGGGGGCGGGGGTGGGGGTGGGATGTTACGCACAGAGACACAATCATACGTAGACCATACCAGGACACATATTTCTACAACTACAAGGCAACTAAGTAATCAAACTACTGAGCTTAAACATTAGTCTGCCCAATCTCCCTGAGGCATTTAACCTAATGGCCCTATGACACTACACTGCTTCTCGCCGGCGCGCCGTCAGCGCGCAAAATATCTTCTATGCGTCGAGACACCTCCAACTTTTTGGCGGTTTGGGGAAGAAGATCAGCATCAGCACAGCGCGTTATTCGCACGCGGCCAACGTTAGTCGACGAGTGAGGAAAAAAAAAAAAACGTTTGGCGCGACATGCTCATATGACCTTAGATGTTGGTAGGATGTAAAACAACAAGCAACCATTTGGCACAATGTGTGGAGACGACCTGCACATGCACGCGGCAACTGCTTAGCATTCGCATAACGTTATTCCAGCGCTGTCGACGTCCTTCTGACGTCGCCATAATATTGGAACCCGCGCGTTGATGCGCATGGTGGGTCATTGTTTTTTTTTGCCGGTACCCACAATATCAGCTATACAACTGCAACCTGCTATGCTCGCAGACATCTTCCGGCGACTGTCACCATCCAGGATAGTGTACCGACGTGTACCGATGTCCTCATAACGTCCTCCTAACGTGTACCGACGTTTCCAGACGTTTCGCCAAAAAGTGACACACGTCGACACGCGTTGGAGAGAAACGTCATAGTGTGACAGGGGTATAAGCAAAGGCATTTCTTGCATGACTTGTGGCACCTTACTAGTGAGGTCAATGCAGCCTACTGCACTTTCTCAGATTATGTACTCTATTATTTATATTCTTCCATCAAGGACAACAACGATTTAGATTTGGAGCGAGAAATATGTGCATATGTATATGGGTCATTCTCTAAAATTGGGCACAAAAGTGTGACATGGAAACCAAAAGTGAAAACCTTCCAAATAATAGCAAAAATCCTTCCAAACAATAGCCTAATCCAATGTCCTATGAATGTTTGCATGGTCTTGAATGAGCGAGGTCGCTCATTCGGTGTCATTGCTGGACATGGCAGGCTCAAGTCCGAAGCCCTCCCCCCCCTGCCACTACTGCACTACTGTGGTGGTGGTGGTGGGGGGGGGGGGGGAGTGATGCGGGGGATGGGGGGGAGATGAACGTAATATATATGTACATATATAGATATAATAAATGTACATATATGTACATATATATCCATATATAAATATATATTATGTACTTACATATGTACATATATATGTACTTACATATATTCGTCCGAGTGAGTTGAGGATTGGCCCGGCGCAGGAGGCGGAGCGGTGCATGCTGGTATCCCACCCCTACCAACCGGATAGGGGGGGGGGGAGTGCATGACACTACAGGCATTATTACACACGATAAAGGGTTTATCACTATCCATATATTGCAGTATGAGGTGGCTATAGTCATTCAGTTTAAGTGCCCAGAAATAAGGGAAATCGTGATTACCAAATATCGTGGCTAATACAACCTTATGTTCGCTACACTCTCAACTCCTGAATAAGATATATTAAAAAGAAAAAATGTTCCCCACCCTACATGCCCATTCCACAATTTGACCTGAGTTGAGTGTTACTTCCTATCTACTACTCACCTTACAAACAAACTTCCCTGCTTAAAGTCGTGGGCTATACCTCATCCAGATACAAACGAATCCAGCATCAAAAGCTCTCCAAACATACCTTTGCTTAGTTTGTTCACTTCATGCCACTGAAAATGTGGGAGGAGAGTTGAGGTATGTGATCTATGAATGACATCATAGGTGGGATTCCCTCATCACATGACCTAGAGGGGTTCCCCACACACAGGGGAAGCCATGGCAACCATGAAGATGGTAGCCACAGAAAGCTCTCAATTCAACTTTTAAAGTCTATTAATCTACATGATTTAATCAATTATTCACACACAAAAATAGCTGGTTATGATAAATAAACATTTGAACTTTATATTCTTTTGAGTTTTTGCTATTTTCTGAGATAAATATATTATACTAATCATTATAATCTACTTTACTTTAGTTTGAAGTAACTTTGATTTTAAATAGTTAAGTTTGGAGATATTTTATGTCAAAACATGCCAGTTCGATGAAAGCATCCCATTTTAAAAACCAAACATTGACCCAGATTTATCTTTCCTCTGATCCTACCCACAGTAACCGAACAGTTCATATAAACACAATTTCCAAGTGAATGACCGTTTATTCTGCGATCAGTTCGCAAGTCAACCGTCGGTGGCGCCCCGTTCGTAATGTCCAGCAGTGAATCACATGCTGGCTGGCATTGGCAAACACACAAATAACGATAAATGTATAAATAAACCTATATACGACATTTATACTAGCATAATATATTATACTTCATATAAATAAGGTGAAACAGGTGGACATACCTTGATTTCACAATCAGCCAAACACGGATCCCCCCCCCCCCAACCCCTCCCCTTCTGCCCCGACAACATGGTCTCATCAGCTCATGCACATCTAGTAGCAAACTGCCACTCGCCTTATCCATTTGATACCCTTGTAGCATTACTCCCCTCCGTCTCTCCTCCCCCCACCCCCCACCCCCACCCCCACCCCTACCCCTACCCACAACTCACAACTCACAACCCACACCTCAACCCATCAACCCCCTAACCACAGAAGCTCGCAGCATCCCTCGCTCCTCTAACCCTGGCCGGAAGTGTTTATTTGGGCTGCGTTACTAACTAATATTGATTTACTTTCAAGGAAAATGACCCCCTCTCACCAACTAATCACCCACACTATTCATCAACTCCCAATCCACCCCCCCTACGCCCTCACCTTCACCGAAACACTACTGTAGCCAAAGCAACCACACAGTTGGGTGGTGATTGGAGTTTTACGTTCTGGCAACATCTAAGGTCATTTTGTTTGTTGTTTGTTTGTTGTTTTACGTCCTAGCAACATCTAAGGTCATATACCGACTTGTGAGAGTGCGCACTCATGGCGACTTTATAGTGCTGTCCCACTGGGAAACCAGGCCGCCAGCACCATGACCTGATATCCCACTCAGTGACATTATCCTGACACTGAGCCAACCAGTCCTTGCCCTGTCCTAATAATGCCGAGCGCCAGGCTAGGTAGTGACAAGTATCAATTTTTAAGTCATTGGTTTGACTCGACCAGGGTTCGAACCCACGATCTACCAGCATGGGAGACGGACGCTCTAACTCATTCGGCCATCCCGTCTGGTCCGCATTTAGGTCTCTGCTGTGAGAGTGATGTCCATGAGTCAGTCTTAATGTCTCTCAGCTTCAGGTTTCTCTTGATACATTTCATGAAAGCTGCCTGCAAAAATGTTGAAGCGCTGCTGGCTTTTGCAAGTTACCAGCGGCATTCTCTCGGGGAGCAAATAGAGGTTTCACACCGGCAAGAACATGTCCAGACAGGCGCAAAACTATTTGTCCCTGCAGTGGGTGGTCGGGACCCCACGATCTACCAGCACGGGACAGGTGACTACACTGAGGGAAGAAGTGAATCTCAGCATTATAGACCGGCGCAATAGTTCCAATAAGTGGAACACAAATTGAGTCAAAGACATTACATCCTGACAACATCTAAGGTCATATCAGGGCAGGTCCCGACTTGTGACAGTGCACACTCATGGTGACTTTTTAGTGCTACCCCCCCGGGAAATTAGGCACCCGGCACCATCACCCAATATCCCACTCAGTCACATTATCCTGACACTGGGCTAACCAGTCCTTGCCCTGCAGAGCGCCAGCCTGGGAAGCGAGAACTATCAATTTGGTAAGTGTAGTGGTCTGAAATGACCTCTCAGGCAAGGAGCCGCATAAACAGGTAGGCGTGGGTAGTATGGTGATATCAGGGACCCTAGGTGGTGTGATGGTTAGCACACTGGCCCGGAATGCAAAGATATGTGGGTTCAAGTCCCGCTCTAGGCACACAATTTCCCATTTTCATCACCCACATGACATAAGTCATTGGTTTGACTACACCGGGAACTGAACTCCCACATGCGAGGCCCGCGCTCTACCGATTCAGCCTTCGTTCCAGGTCCACAATAGTTGAACATCTACAACTTGGTCAAGCACATCAGATCACACATAAACAACACTAATTGAAGCTACACAAACACAAGGATGTACACACCATGCACCTACAACTACCCACTTCCTGGTATTGTACGTCGGTTCTAAACACAAACACAAGGATTTACACACCATGCACCTACTACTACCCCCATCCTGGTATTGCACGTCGGTTCTAAACACAAACACAAGGATTTACACACCATGCACCTCTTAATACCCACATCTTGGTATTGTACGTCGGTTCTAAACACAAACACAAGGATTTACACACCATGCACCTAGTACTACTACCCCCATCCTGGTAGTGTACATCGGTTCTAAATACAAACACAAGGATTTACACACCATGCACCTCCTACTGATACCCACATCCTGGTATTGTACATCGGTTCTAAACACAAACACAAGGATTTACACACCATGCATCTCCTACTACCCACATCCTGGTATTGTATGTCGGTTCTAAACACAAACACAAGGATTTACACACCATGCACCTAGTACTACTACCCCCATCCTGGTAGTGTACATCGGTTCTAAATACAAACACAAGGATTTACACACCATGCACCTCCTACTGATACCCACATCCTGGTATTGTACATCGGTTCTAAACACAAACACAAGGATTTACACACCATGCATCTCCTACTACCTACATCCTGGTATTGTATGTCGGTTCTAAACACAACCACAAGGATTTACACACCATGCACCTCGTACTACCCACATCCTGGTATTGCACGTCGGTTCTAAACACAAACACAAGGATGTACACACCATGCACCTACTACTACCCACATCCTGCTATTGTACATCGGTTCTAATCACAAACACAAGGATTTACACACCATGCACCTCCTACTACCCACATCCTGGTATTGTACATCGGTTCTAAACACAAACACAAGGATTTACACACCATGCACCTCCTACTGATACCCACATCCTGGTATTGCACGTCGGTTCTAAACACAAACACAAGGATTTACACACCATGCACCTACTACTACCCACATCCTGGTATTGTACATCGGTTCTAAACACAAACACAAGGATTTACACACCATGCACCTCCTACTACTACCCACATCCTGGCATTGTATGTCGGTTCTAAACACAGACACAAGGGTTTACACACCATGCACCTACTACTACCCACATCCAGATATTGCATGTTGGTTCTAAACACAAACACAAGGATTTACACACCATGCACCTACTACTACCCACATCCTGGTATTGAACGTCGGTTCTAAACACAAACCTATTTCCAATATTGCTCGGTTGACAATTACAACACCTGGTTGGACACCCAAAGTGAACTGTTGGTAACGTGGGGTCATGGCTAATAAGGAACTCAGGCTTCTAGATTTAGGAGACACAGGTAAGCAGCGCACACCCATCACCTTGTGCATGCGCAGGTCAGATCGCCTGACCTTGAGTCGTCTCATCCTCCGCAGAGGTCGCAATATCTCCCAAGTCCAGCCATGTTTTATTTGTTTGTTGTTTATTGTTGTTGTTTTTATGTCAAAGACGGTCCCCATTACTGTTTAGCCGGTCCCCATTAGGCCAAATAAAACAATGTTTGGTGATCGTCCTCTTGAAATAAAAATAAGGGTCGGGCGGGCGGTTTTTAATCTTTTTGAAATATTCCCCCCACCTCCACTTTTGACCCCGCTCCCCCTTCCCAGTTCCCCCTCTGTTTCACCCCTCAAACCCCTCTCCATACCCCGGCCCCCCGCCCCCCGCCCCACCCACTGCCTTGTCCATTCCCCCCCTCTTCACTCCACTTTCTATTTCTCACTCCATTCACCTCACTCTCCACTCCCGTTTTCTTGAAGATTTGAAGATTTATACTGCCTATTATGGATAAGTCTGAATAGACTTGTTTTCACCATTAGACAGTTTGTCGAGTCTACACTTTTCCCGACCCAAGGGATTTTTAACCTCCCACACCACATAGACATGGTATGAGAGCAACCGGCCTTTGATTACGCTGTAAGTTATGCACAGCAGTGGAAATCCAAATTGGCAGAGGTAGGGGCATGGAGAATGGAACCACCAACCTTCAGATTAGGAGTTTGACCTAGAAAAAGTCAGACACTCTAACCACTCGGCCACAGAGAACACCACGATACCATTTCTCACTCCACCCACCTTCTCCATTTAACTGTTAACACAAATCAAAAAATAATCAGGGGTGGGGAATTAGTCAGGCACGGGCGGGCACAATTACCAATTTTCTTTTTGTTGGCCTTACTGTAAGGAGTGCAGGCTGAATCCAATGTGGTAAAGTGGCGGGCGGACAAAGAAGCACACTAAACATCAATTTGTGTTTTTCGATTTAGTTTCTCTATTTTCTGGTCTTTACCTGATTCAACACGCCATAGATACACTACGCGGCAATTGGACCAGATCCATTTGCGTAGTGCAATTCAATAATCCAGCTTTCAGAATGTTCAATATGTCTGCTTGCATTGGGTTGGATTCGAAGAATCCAATTTTGTAATGACTGCAACACATCATCATCATCATCATGCTGTCGGTCGCGATGCGACAAAGACTGCTTTCATTACTTGACTGCGGCTCTCCTTTGTGCAGTTGTACATTTCATGAAAGCTGACTGCAAAATTGTTGAAGTGCTGCTGGCTTTTGCAAGTTACCAGTGGCACTCTCTCGGGGAGCAAATAGAGGTCTCACACCGGCAAGAACATGTCCCGATAGGCGCAAAACTATTTGTCCCTGCAGTGGCTGGTCGGGAGATGTTGGGAGTTCCATACATCAACCGCCCTTGATGCTGCCACAGTGACATGGTTTTCTGTTCAAGGTTTGCTCCCTTAGCCTTCGGTTCTGTCAAGAACCTGTACCACAAGGCAGTGGTTTACAACTCTGCAGGGCAGGGGCGTCAAACTCCCTGAGGAATTGCCATACCTGCATACCTGCATACCTGTCACACACTGTGCGATATTTAATCTAGAGCCACATTTCTGCATTGTGGATTACGATATTATATTTGTCAAAATATTCTATATTCAACTAAGAACCACCTGTACAGATGCTTGGTGGGAGAAGCAAGTTTTCAAAAGCCTGCCATACACTTCGTGATATTCAAATTAGACCCGCCTGCCTGCATTGACGATTTGGAGAATATAGTTATCAAAATGCCGAGCATACACTGCAGGATATTTAGAACTGCTTGAATTGTAGGTTTAGAAACTCACTTTGCAAAATCCCCAGCATAGACTCTACGATAATCAACTTGAGACTGCCTGTTTTGAACCCAGTTTTCAAAAGGCCTGTCACACACTCTACGATAATTGAATTAGAACCCATTGCATTGGGAATTTGCAGAATCCTGTTTCGCTGGGCACCAAACACAATACACTATAACCCCGTTAAACCAAACTTGAAGGGAACCTAGAAATGTGTTTGGATTAACCGATCATTGGTTTAATCGAGCTTTGGCTTTGACTTTGACTTTGAGTAAGAGTGTATTGCACATGAAATATACAATATATGTGGACACTTTGATTTTTGTTGTATGCACATACAGTATAACCCCGTTAAAGCAAGCTCGGTTAAACCAAACGATCGGTTAATCCAAACAAATGTCTAGGGTCCATTCAAACTACTACAATTTATCATATAAAAAAGTCAGTGGAGTCTCAGATGACCGTATAACCACATGCAAGTTTGGTTTAACTGTACCGGAAGTGCATGAGGTACGAAAATGTTGTTTGGATTAACCGATAATTTGGATTAACCGACTTTGGTTTGACCAACTTTTTATATGATAAATGGTAGTATTTTGCCAGGCCGCTGAAAAAAGTTTGGATTAAGCAATCATTTGGTTTAACCGAGCTTGGTTTAACGGGATTATAATGTAATTGGTTTATGTGAGACTAGGCCGGTTGGCAAATAACGACAATCGGATAAATCTAGCAATCGTTCAGTTATACAGTATAACTGCTTTATATTGTGATGGACCTGCCTAGGGAATAACAGATGACAGCGTAGATGCTTCAATCTTCGGGGTCCTTCCCTCGTTTATTCGTCTAAAGTCAGAATAGAAGTGACGTGCCACTGACCAGTCGGGTAATGTCTATGCTCCAGTGGGGAGTGACCAAAAGCAATGGGTGGGAACGACTTGTCTCAGCGTGCTGCCACCTGTCGGTCCTTCTGACTGGCAAGGGTCAATGTAGTCGAGAGCGCCACCATGTGCTATCGGGGCTTATTACTGACTACTATTGTGGTCATAATAACAAGCTGCATACATTGTTTGTTTGTTGTTGTTTTACCTCCTAGCAACATCTAAGGTCATATCAGGACGGGAAGCTGCACACAATTACAATTGAATAATAAAGAAATATTACACGCAGGGTAAATATATGTGCATCAATCCAGAAAATAATGATATGCAGAGTAAATTTGCATTTGATGCCTACGGATTAATGTGTAAAATTAGTGGAGATCATTAAAAGGAGTACTCTTGTGGATAGGTATATCTATTTGCTTGTGAATGGAACTGAAGGTGAGGGTTTAATTACTGAATACTACTTAGTGGAATTGTGTTGTGTTAGGTCTATATATGTGGTATGCAGGTATTGCAGGTATAGCAATACCTCAGGGAGTTTGAAGCCCCTGCCTTGCAGAGTTGTAAACCACTGCCTTGTGGTACAGGTCCTTGACAGAACCGAAGGCTAAGGGAGCAAACCCTAAACAGAAAACCATGTCAATGTGGCAGCATTAAGGGCGGTTGATGTATGGAACTCCCAACATCTCCTGACCAGCCACTGCAGGGACAAATAGTTTTGCGCCTGTCTTGACATGTTCTTGCCGGTGTGAAACCTCTATTTGCTCCCCGAGAGAGTGCCGCTGGTAACTTGCAAAAGCCAGCAGCACTTCAGCACTTTTGCAGGCAGCTTTCATGAAATATAACCATCTACAAGAAAGGTGATCGAACAGACTGTGGGAACTATAGAGGAATCTCTCTTCTTTCCATAGCAGGGAAGATCTTCGCCAGGATCCTACTCAACAGACTATCTATTCACATAACACCTGGTGTAGTTCCGGAGTCACAGTGTGGCTTCAGAGGTAACCGGAGCACTGTGGATATGATATTTTGTCTCCGACAGCTACAAGAAAAGTGCATTGAGCAGGACCGACCACTGTACATGGTATTTGTCGATTTCACTAAGGCATTTGATACAGTCGGGAGGACCGGGCTATGGCAGCTACTGAGGAAGATACGGATGCCCAGAGAAGTTCACAACTATGATCGAGGCTCTACATACAGGAATGATGGCGAACGTTAGTGCTGGAGGGGAAGTCTCGGAATCGTTCGGGGTTACCAATGGGGTCAAGCAAGGTTGTGTACTGGCCCCCACGCTCTTCTCCATCTTCCTATCAGCAATGCTAGATGAGGCTTTCCGAGACATGGGGGATGGCATCTATATACAGTCCAGACAGAGCGCTGACCTATTCAATGTCGCACACTTCAGAGCGAAGACCAAGACTACTCAGATACTGGTGAGAGAGCTACTATTCGCAGATGACAGTGCACTGGTTGCCCACTCTGCTGAAGAGTCCCAGAAAATAGTGGACGCTTTCTCCGATGCATCAAAGAAGTTTGGCCTGAAAATTAACATCAAGAAGACGGAGGTGCTGTACCAACCCAACTCTACAAGAACCCGAGACGAGGAGATCATGGTTGACGGAAACAAGCTGAACTCTGTTCCGGAATTCACCTATCTCGGAAGCACTATATCAAGTGATGGACGCATTGATGCTGAGATACAGAGGAGGATGGCCAAGGCTAGCGCATCTTTTCGGCCGACTACGCCAGAGACTCTGGAACAACCACCATGTGTCCATTCTGGTCAAAGGTAAGATCTACCACGCAATCGTGCTAGCCACCCTACTATACGGAGCCGAGGCCTGGACAGTGTACAGAGAGCAGGTGAAAAAGCTGCATGCCTTCATGATGCGACATCTGCGGTCAATCATGAGGCTAACCTGGAAGGACAAAGTGATGAATAAGGAAACACCTCATGAGGATGTCATCAGACAGGCTACCAAAGCAGATCCTCTATTCTCAACTGTCTTCTGGCTACAGAAAGAGAGGGCGCCCCCGTCTCCGGTTCAGGGATACCATCAAGAGAAACCTGAAGCTGAGAGACATTAAGACCGACTCCTGGACGCAACTCTCACAGCAGAGAGCTAAATGGAGGGCGGCAGTCATGTAATGAAAGCAGTCTTTGTCGCATCGCGACTGACAGCATGATGATGATGATGATGATGTTGTGTTAGGTGGGTTTTAAATGTGCCACATTTCTGAGAAATACTCTTTCCTGTAAAAGCATTGCTTTTCTTCATCCCTTACTTAGCACAACCCCCCAGGCACCAACCTCCTAAAGTACCCCCGCCCCCTCCCACACACACATGACCCCAGTCCCCACTCCCCACCCCCCCCTCCACCCCCCCTCCATACCGCTACAAGACACGTCTCCAACAGATAGCCAAGTATCGGGATATATTACTGACAGGCTATACTCCATGGGCACGCCTTACTAAATATTCAAAGACCATTCCCCCCAGAACAATGATGATTGGGGGTGTTTGTAACCTTACGATGGTTAGCGGTTGCAGAACTGCAACATTGGGTAGAGAGGTTCCGATAAATCGGCCCAATCTGTGGTTGAAGACTTAACTTCAGTATGGCGTGTTGTAGAAGCTGGGGACATCTTCACAACGTTGTAACGGCGAGGCATTGGGGCGGCAGCGAATCTCTTCGGTCCGATGTGTAGTTGAGCTGTAGGTGTAGTGTAGTGTAGCCCTTGAATCCGGTCAGCAGCAGGGGTTTGAGGAAGGTGGGCAAAGGTGGGAGCAGCGGTCGTTCCAGCAACAAGAACAAGACAGAGAAATCGTAAAGGTGAATGGCCCCACCCAAGAACACAACTACCCTGGTCAGGGGAAGACATGTGCCTGGGAGAAATCAAAATGGGCAGAGTCTAGGAAAGAGAAATGAGGAGAGTTGAGTCAAAGGACCGTGTCTATTTGCTCTATGGTGACCGTCCAGCGAGCCATAGACACGGACAGAGTAAGAGTAGAAAGTGAAATGCCAGCGGGCTCCCCCTCCTGGAACTCTTTTCAGACATATCGAGGAGGAGCATGGCCGGCGGAGAGGTGATAGAGAGAGGTGTGGACAGAGTGCGGTCCGGATAGCAAGTCCCTGCCCCCCCAGAACTATGTCAATGCTATTTATATACGCCAGCAGTGGATCGAATGAGAGGATGGTGCTCATTGGCTGTCATTGCCTGGAGCAGGGAACCCAACCAAGCACAAACACCACTACTCATTGGACATAACGCAATTCTGCCCAATTACCCTGCTAGCCAATGACAGGTTAGCATTATACAAAATAATATGAGGAAGCGATGTGTAAGACCGAGCCCCCACATTGGTGATTAATAAATGTATATTTTCTGCGGAATTGATAGAAACTGGTCCCAGTGTCTTCTCCCGTGTTTCAGCCCAGAACCAGTTTCAGCTGTACTTATACCCGGCTGCTACTTTATTAAAACATGAGAGCAGGCACTGGAACCAATTGATATAAATTCTGCAGAAACAGCTGTTTCACGTGTCTGGATTCTGGTGCATTTATTTGCCCTCTCTATGTAAGGGTATTGTTTATACATATATACACATGTTACTCGTTAGTCATTAGCCTCCCCCCTGGGTGGGTCGGTATAAACAATATTGTTTTATTAAGTCGGATACCTTTAAGGGTGTGCAACTAACTGCATCCTTGTCAGTGAAATTCAACATCAATCCCAAGTATGTCAAGGAATAACCTTTTTTTGGTGGCAAATATTTTTATTCATCAGCGTACATCATTTGTTAGCACCAAACACTGGTTTTGCAGCTATCTGTGGCTGCAGTTATTTAAATAATCGACAAGACGGTGTGGCCTAATGAGTTGAGCGTTCGTCTCCCACTTTGGTAGGTCATGGGATTCGAACTCACGGGTTCGAACCCTGGCCGAGTCAAACCAATGACTAAATAAAATCATGTTTGTCACTTGTCACTTCCTAGCCAGGCGCTCAACATTATTAGGATAGGGCAAAGACCGGTTGGTCAAATGGGATCGGTTAATATAAAAATCCGCGAAAATCGACGAAATCGCGGAGATTTGTTCTCACTGCTATGTGCATCAATGTGTCATACACATAATATCGTGCATGCCATAGTGGTAACTTTAATATAGGACTCTCCGATACTCGGTTGAAGGACATTAGTAACATGGAATCACCAGTATATAGCACTGTGGTAGCATGATGTATGTGCGCTGCGACAACTTGGTGTCGGTCTCTCTAGACCGACTCTAAAGCCCCAGTCACACATAGCCGGACGAGCCCCGGTTTTGAGCCGGACCACCCACGGATCAATGGCCCAGACTGTGCCGGACCACCACGGATAAAATCACTGTTTTCGTTGATTTTTGCCTCGCAGTCACACTTTCCCAGATGAGGCCCGGACGAGCCCCGGACCACCCGGTATCACCCCCGGACTGCCCCTGGACTGCCCCCGGACTGGGCCGGACTGGCCCCGGACGAGGCCGGAACACCCCAAGATTGCCCCGGATGAGCCCCGGACTATCCTGGATGACCCCCGGACTATCCCGGATCACCCCGGTCTTACGGGGGCAGTCCGGAAGTGGTCCGTGGCTAGGCCGGGGGTAGTCCTGGATAGTCCGGGGATGGTCCGGGTCAAACCGTGGCTCAAAATGACCCCGCACCACCCCCAGACAGGCCGGGTCCACCCTGGACCACCTCCAAAATACCTGGACCACCCCCGGACCACCCCCGGATCAGGCCGGATCAGGCTGGATTGAGCCCGGATCACAAAATCCCCCGAACCGCCCCGGATGTTTTAAACAATTGAAATGAATTCAAGATGTGCTGTGCTTGTTGTCCTTTGTGGAGATTAGCAGTACATCATGACTGCATAGCCTATAGAAATACAACTCAGTATGATTACAATTAAAAAGAAATAATCGCATTATTTGATACATCTTCCGCCAATGGCAATAGTCGTGATTGGTGGGTGGAGTGATTTTAAATGGGACGTCATATTTGGCCAGTTGAAATCTCCCCGTCCAATCTTGATAATTAAAGATTCTGCATACCTACATGGAGCCTACCTACATGCAAGCACAGTCATATGTGTTTGCTTGTGGGTTTTACGTCCTAGCAACATCTGAGGTCATATCAAAGTGGTGTAAGATGATTGCTTTCGATTGTAAATATGGGGCATGCGTGGAAGGGTGGAGGGGTGTGTGTGTAAAGCGGCTGTCACACCTCGCCGGATTGAGCAACGGACAGAATTGTCTACTCCGGTGGTAACAAGTATAACAATTTATTAAACTGTGTCAAAATGTTGCGCTATAGGGTCAATGGCTGCTGGACGAATGGACATGAAGCGGACATGAAATGGACATGAAATGGACATGAAACGGACATAAATGGATAGCCAACGGACGAAATGAACTCAAACCAGACAAGAACCGTAGACGTCAATCCGGCAGCATCCATTCCTAGTTTTGTGCATGTTCAAACCTTGTACGGACACAAACCAGACATTGTTTGGTTTCTGTCTGTTTCCCCCAATCCGGTGAGGTTTGACAGGGCCTTTATAGACCAGTAAAGGACAGAGTCTGGGGGAGGAGCAGTGTGATAGAAGTGTTCAAACACTCATAGCATGATATATACGTAGAGTAGCAGCAATGTTGTTTGATGGCTTTGGTTGGCTCTGGGTAATGTTACTGCTTCTAGACCATTGGACTAGTTAGCCGCCTGAGTAGCGGAGGGCCTTTTACCATCCTGGAGGTCAAATCGAAGACTTAGAATATTTGTACTCGAAGAGTTCAGATGCAAACCCATGTAAACACCAATCCAAAAATGGAGATAAACATTGGAAGTAAACCTTTAACAAGTTCATCTTTTTATATTCACTCTCTTTTGTTCATCGCTCCATAACCTTGTGATGCTTTGAAAAGTGGAATTACTGAGCCCTAACATTATTTTCAGGCACAAATCTTTTTTTTTTAACTATATTTTTCGATTGGCGTTTATGTGGTTTTGCGCCTGAACTCTTCACTTGTCGTTACCTTTCCTGGTATTCAACATTCCAAGGATAGGAAAAGGACGGCAAGGGACTAGCTTGGGATATTCAGGTGGTATGCAACGATGGAATAAAACACTAGTGGAATAACACGCGATGGAATAGAACGATATTAAACATCATAATTATATTTCACTTAAAAAAAAAAAGCATTTGAAATCTAAGGTGGTAGGCAGCTGCGTACCTACGCATATGGAAGCTAGGCCACTGGACTGATCGGCTCAATGCTAGAATAATATGACTGAGTGGGGTATAGTCATAGTGTCTGGTGGCAGATTATCCCAGGGCTCTCATACCCTGTGAGGGGTCGACAGAGTAAATAAAATCATTCTTAATCATTGTCCTTGTCAATCTATTGTCATAGTCAATAAAAATCATTGTAAAATCATTGTAAAATCATTGTGAAATCATTGTAAAATCATTGTAAAATCATTGTAAAATCATTGTAACATCATTGTAAACCATTGTAAAACCATTGTAAAACCATTGTAAAACCATTGTAAAACCATTGTAAAACAATTGTAAAACCATTGTAAAATCATTGTAAAATCTTGGTAAAATCTTGGTAAAATCTTGGTAAAATCATTGTAAAATCATCGGGTAGCACTAGTAAGTCGTAATCGGTTCGCACTCTTACTTAGACTGGTATGCGATGGCCGACGACGGTAAGGGGACGAACTGGTTTCGCATGTGTGAGGGCATGGGCTCGAACTCCGACTGAGTCAAACCTATAATCTCCAAAATGATAGATGTAGCTACCTAGCCTAGAGCTCGGCATTAATAGGATAGGGCAAGTACTGGTTAGCTCAGTGTCAGGATAATGCGACTGAGTAGGATATTGGGTTATGGTGGCCGGCGGCCTAATTTCCCAGTCGAGCAGCACTATCAAGTCGCCATGAGTGCGCACTGTCACCAGTCGGTACCCGTCCTGATATGACCTTAGACTGATTGATTGGTGTTTTTTTCACGCCGTGTCAGCAACATACGCCATATTCATGGCGAGAATAGTTTTTTTGTATTATTCAACCATCACTGTTACATATAATGTAAAAGCATACCTTAGATGTTGCCAGGACTTATCACTCCAACAACCAACCACCGGGGTAGTGTTACTATTGCTTCCATAATGCCTGGACGGTGAATTTCTGGTGAAGCGCGCACCACTTCCACCTACCTCTCCATACGTGATATCGGTGCTCGTCACGTGAGCGTTATCTGACGGCCCCAGGCGGGCCGATGTAAGACGCATCCTGATTGGCTCCTCTGACCATGTGACCGTGTATAGCCACCATGTCTAGCGGCGTCCCGCTGGTCGGCCCCCGAGCTGCTCGCCGCTCGCCGCTCGCCGCTCGCGCTGGTGATTCAGCGCTCTGATAGTCGAGTGAGACCCATGCTCGTGTCTTTGTTATGTTGAGTTGCACTGTTGGACTTTCATGGCTAACTTCCTGCACGACTGGGCACTCTTATGTTGTTTGGGCACTCTTATGTTGTTTGGGCACTCTAATGTTGTTTGGGCACTCTAATGTTGTTTGGGCACTCTAATGTTATGTTTAGACTATTTGAGGGGCGTGGCTGGGGGCTTTGCGTCCTAGCAACAGCTGCGGTTATAATGGTATTCCGCTTGCTTCTGAGAGGGATTTGAAGCTGTGAGAAGGTGGTTAAAGTTGGTTTGTCCGATGGTTTTGAGTTTCGGTAATTTTTTTAAGATAAATATTGTCATGGGGCGGTGATGAAAATGGGAAATATTGTGCCTAGAGCGGTACTCGAACCCACATCTCTTTGCATTCCAGGCCAGTGTGCTAACCATTTCACCACCTAGGCTCCCTGATATCAACACACTACCCATTCCTACCTGTTTATGTGGTTACTTGCCTGAGAGGTTAGATTAATCATTATAATCTACTTGGCCTTAATTTGAAGTAATTTGTATTTTAAATGGCTAACTATTGAATATGATATTTGAAGTGCAAAAATGTAACATTGTTTCTGGCTAGCATTCCAAAACTCTGACACCATAGGGTTCTGCAGTAACAGGTTCTATCAAATTAACTCAGTACCCTATTCCCTTCTATGCAGCAACAAATGTTTAATAAGTGCATCGGAATACAAGTTTTGTTTTGAAATTGAGATGCTTCATCGGATTATGCAGCATAAAATACCGGAGGTTGAGGTTGGTTTCCCTCCCATTTTTAAAATCAAAGCAATTATCTAGATTTGATTGTGCATATCTAGGTTAGCTACTGGTTAACTTATTAATCATTTAGTGCTGTATAGAAGGGCGTAATAAGTCAAATTAATAGAATGTGTTACTAATACATTTTTGTTGTTGAATATTTATACTGGCTATCATGGATAAGCCTGAATAGGCTTGTTTTCACTATTAGAAAGTTTGTCGATAGAAAGCCCGAACCTACACTTTTACCGACCCAAGGGATTTTTAACCTCCCACACCACATAGACATGATATGAGAGCAACTGGCCTTTGATGTCGCTGTAAGTTATACACAGCGGTGAAAATCCAAATTGGCAGAGATGGGGGCATGGGGAATCGAACCACCAAGCTTCAGGTTAGGAGTCCGACCTAGAAAAAAGTCAGACACTCTAACCACTCCGCCACAGAGACACCACACATACTCAAGTCTAGCCCTCTAGGGGGCGTCATGCACTCGTACAATTAGAGACACAAGAAAGAGCATAGTTTAAATTGGTTTTATGTAAAATAAAAGTAATATTGGCCGACGTATCAGCTTAGCAGCATGAGGAGGACGGGGTACGGAGACCCGAGTGTCCTTAGCAGTTTAGTTCAGAGCAGTCTCGTGTAAGTTCAGTTCATGGAGAGAGTAGCACAGAGATCCTGATGAGATGACACTTTAAAAAAAAGAACACAAATAAGAAGGTCCGGCAGAACCTTCTGGTAGAATGGGCAAGTAATAGACGAGATCACCATTCTGACTGCGCATGCCCTGAAAACGGCGGTGGCAGCAAAGCAAAGGCATACGGCCATTGAGTTTGCCGATACGCATAGGGTAAAACTTCAATTTTACTCAAAATTAATGAAAATACATAGCAATTTGCCACAAACATGGATGGATGGATGCAATATAATAATCTAATGAATAGGTTTAAGACACAACTCTCCATAATTAAGCATTTTGAGCCAAGAAACCTACAATTTCAGTCACTATACAGGCTGATATTTACATCACCATTGACTAGACATGCCATTCTTGTTCTAAGTATTATAATGCCAAATGTGTCAATAAAAACTTGTTCAAAAGAAATATATAACCAATATCTGATTAACCCTACTTATTTTCTAGTTCTACATATGTTATAAACCATAGAATATAAATAAAAACATGAATAAAATATGTAAAACTTACTCTGGCTATGGCTCTAACACTAGTCTGAGTGCTCAGATTTGTCTGAATCTAAATGCACATGGCATAGGATGTGCTGAGTATATTATGTAAATGCAATGCTGGAAAAAAGATTAATATCTTTAATTTATTATATAAATGTTTTTAGTTGGTATTCCATGTTTCAAACAAGAGCAGAGAGGAGCTGAAACTAGCACATTTCATAACTGCACACAGTGTATTAGCATGTGCCATGTGCTTCTCGCGGGTTTGTTTTTCTTCCACACATCCCACAATGCACCATGCCGCTGGAATGGTGATGTAGTCTATTCAATGAACCGGCTCCCAGTTCAAAATCAAACATATAGATAGCTGTCATGCTTGGGAGTTTGTGATTTCCTAGTAAATCTCAAACCCCGGGGTGTGCAATTTCCAGGGGTTTGCGATTTCCTGCCACACCGCAACACCTCTGTTAACGCTCTAGGTATGTTGTGTTGTTGTTGTTTTTCACGCTAGCAACACCCTAGGTCATATCAGGGCAGGCATCACCCTGTGACAGTGCTCACTCATGACAACTTTATAGTGCTTCCCCAATGGGAGACCAGGCTGCCAGAACCATGACCCGATATCTCACACAGTCACATTATCGTTATACTGTGCTAACCAGTCCTTGTCCTGTCCTATTGATGTCAACTGCCAGGCTAGGTAGCGACAAGTATAAATTTGATAAGTCATCAGTTTTACTAGGCTGTGATTTGAACTCCCAACCTTCCACACGGGAAGCCTGCGCTCTACCTATTAGGCTACCGCGTCCGGTGTGTACTGAAGCGGGGGATTATCAAATAGATAGACAAAATAAACCCAGCCATTCTTTATTTGCTGGTCGACATTCCAGAATATCAGAATCTAAATATTTGAGGAGACATTTTGAATGGTTGACTAGAGGTCATTCGAGAGTACAATTCTTTCCAGTGAGCGTTATTTATATTGTTTTGAAGAAGACATATATCCTTCCTGTAAGAAGTGGCCCTCACGGGATGCATTGCATAATGTAAGCTCCGCCCTGCAACTAAACCATGTGCACAACATTTGAAAATTATTCCATCAAGCTAATATAATATTAAACAGCCCAAGCCCACAAGCTAAGCACCGCTAACCCATATTTTCATTGATTAAGCAGGGGATATTTAAATCACAGACAATTGGTCTTGCTCATTCCACTGCTCCTTGCCTATCCTATTCATGCCAAGCACCAGGCTAGGTAGCAACAGGTAGCAATCTTTAAGTTATTGCTTTGACTCAGCTAGGGTTTGAATCACATGACCTACCAAACCGGGAGGTGGACACTCAACGCATTCCGCCATTCCATCTGGTGTAGTAAACACAAAACAGCCTAAGCCAACGAGCTAAGCAGCACTATCTACCACCTCTGACAAACATTCTGGCAATTTAGATTCTGTTTAAATCCATTCATCACCATCAGCCACCTTAACACAGAAAACAATTCTTGAATAAAAATACACAAAAAGTAAGAATTAACAACAACAAAAAACAGTACCCACGGGAGACGAATAAAATCGCAATTAATCGTTCTCTCACTAAACACCTTAAATACCCAGCCCGTGTTATCATCTGGAGTTTGAAATCCCCCTGGCGGCAGTCTCGTTCATCACGCCACCACCAGGGTGGGGCGGATTCACAATAGCATTTCTCTGGCGGCTATCCGCGAAATTAAACCATTTACACCTCCATAAGAAAATATATGCTATATCACCCTTCACATTACTATGTAGTCAAACAGTGAGGTAACACTTTGAGACATGAGTATCTCAGTGTGAGTAGAATGGAAGTGTAAGTAAATAGACAGGCTCCTCCAGTAGATGACTGAGGGAGGGCTGAGGAGCAGATGGAAGCTTCCGGCCTTATTATACTCGTTTAACGGCTTATACACTATATATATCTGTACGTGGATTGATCGGTTGTTAGAGTTTTCCGTCCTGACTACATCTAAGGTGATGTCATGATGGGTACCAACTTGTGTCATTGTGCTGTTTGTTTGTTTGTTGTTGTTTTACGTCCTAGCAACATCTAAGGTCATATCAGGACGGGTACCGACTTGTGACAGTGCGCACTCATGGCGACTTTATAGTGCTGTCCCACTGGGAAACCAGGCCGCCGGCACCATGACCTGGTATCCCACTCAGTCACATTATCCTGACACTGAGCACACCAGTCCTTGCCCTATCCTAATAATGCCGAGCGCCTGGCTAGGAAGCGACAAGTATCAATTTTAAAGTCATTGGTTTGACTCGACCGGGACTCGAACCCACGACCCCACGATCTACCAGCACGGGAGACGGACGCTCTAACTCATTCGGCCATCCCGTCTGGTATTGTGTCATTGTGCACTCATGGCAACTTTATAGTGATTCCCCACTAGGAGCTCAGGCTGCCAGTACCATGGCCTAATTTCCCACTCAGTCACATTATCCTGAAACTGAGCCCACCAGTCCTTGCCCTACCTTAAAAATCCCAAGCCGCTGGATAGGATGCGATAAGTATACATTTTTAAGTCATTGTTTTGACTCGACCCGGGTTCAAAGTTGGGTTTTCGAATCCCACGATCTACCAAATCGACAGATGGTTGCTCAACTCATTCGGCCATCCCCTCTGGTAAAATCATGGATGTTGCTATGATGTAAAATCCCAACTAACAATCATCCTCATCATCATCATCATCATCATTATCCCATTCATTTCATCCAGCACCACATATCATGCCACAGTGGCGCCACCTGTACTTCTCTTCTTGTACCGCACCATTCTCCTGCTTCCAGACAGGATGACTGAGTCTCTAAGAGTGCTGGCCAGTTTCCCCTGCATTGGCTCAAACCATGAATGAATCAAGCCAATGACTAGCAACATTTATATCTGTCGCTACCTAGCCTAGCACTTGGCATTAATAGGATAAGCCAGGGACCAGTTAGCGCAGTATCAGGTTAGTGCGATGAGTGGGATATTGGGTTATCATGCATTGAGCAGGACCGACAACTGTACATAGTATTTGTCGATTTCACTAAGGTGTTTGATACAGTTGGGAGGACTGGGCTATGGCAGCTACTGAGGAAGTATGGATGCCCAGAGAAGTTCACAACTATGATCGAGGCCCTACATACAGGAATGATGGCAAACGTTAGTGTTGGAGGGGAAGTCTTGGAATCGGTTGGAGTTACCAACGGGGTCAAGCAAGGTTGTGTCCTGGCCCCCACACTCTTCTCCATCTTCCTATCAGCAATGCTCGATGAGGCTTTCCAAGACATGGGGGATGGCATCTATATACAGTACAGACAGAGCGCTTACCTATTCAATGTCATACACTTCATAGCGAAGACCAAGACTACTGGGATACTGGTGAGAGAGCTGCTATTCGCAGATGACAGTGCACTGATTGCCCACTCTGCTGAAGAGATCCAGGAAATAGTGGATGCTTTCTCCGATGCATCAAAGAAGTTCCGCCTGAAGATTAACATAAAGAAGACGGAGGTGCTGTACCAACCCAACTCTACAAGAACCCGAGAGGAGGATATCATGGTTGCCGGAAACAAGCTGAACTCTGTTCCGGATTTCACCTACATCGGAAGCATTATATCAAGTGATGGACGCATTGATGCTGAAATACAGAGGAGGAAGGCCAAGGCTAGCACATTTTTCGGCCGACTACACCAGAGACTCTGGAACAACCACCATGTGTCCATGCGGGTCAAAGGCAAGATCTACCGTGCAATTGTGCTATCCACCATAATATATGGAGCCGAGGTGAAAAAGCTGCATGCCTTCATGATGCGACATCTGCGTTCAATCATGAGGCTAACCTGGAAGGACAAATTGACAAATAAGGAAATACTCGAACGGACGGGGCTGCACTCTATGGAAGATCTTCTGATCAAAATGAATCTCTGGTGGACTGGACACCTCATGAGGATGTCATCAGACAGGCTACCAAAGCAGTTCCTCTATTCTCAAGTGTCTTGTGGCTACAGAAAGAGAGGGCCCCCTCATCTCCAGTTCAAGGATACCATCAAGAGAAACCTGAAGCTGAGAGACATTAAGACTGACTCATGGACATCACTCTCACAGCAGAGAGCTAAATGGAGAGCGGCAGTCAAGTAATGAAAGCAGTCTTTGTCGCATCGTGACCGACAGCATGATGATGATGATGTGCGTGTACTCTCAAAAGTCTGTGCTCGTATTGATATTACTGGGGTTATTTAAAGGAAGTAATACCTCAACAAATTATGCTAACAACGGCAATCAGTCGAGTCAGGGACCTTTATAATACATGCATGCACATTACTCTATAATGCGTTATGCATCACATACACATGTCGGTTGGTTGTTTGGGTATTATGTCCTGGCAACATTTAAGGTCATATCAGGTCGGGCATAGACTTGTGACAGTGCGGCCACATCGCGACTTTAAAGCGCTGCCCACTGGGAAACCAGGCTACCCTAGTACCAGCACCTGATATCCCACTCAGTCAGATTACCCTGACACTGAGCCAACCAGTCCTTTCCCTATCCTAATAATGCCAAGCATCTGGCTAGGAAGCGAAAAGCATACATTTTAAAGTCATTGGTTTGACTCAATCGGGGTTCGAACCCACAAACCCATGAGTTTGGATCCCCCGATCTCCCAAAACAGGAGACGGACACTCAACTCATTCGACCATCCCGTCTGGTCATATATATATATATGTGGGTGCTATGCATATGATAACCTATGGATGTGGGTAGATGTCTTATCGCTTCCGCTGTGAATGAATACATGACTTCCGGTAATTATTGGCTAATTCTTTTCGCGCGTCGGAGATTAATGATTCCCCTTGAAGTGGGAGAATGTACGTGAAGCAGGGTGGTGGTGGTGGGGTGGGGTGGCCAGGGGCGGCCGGGGTTAATTTACCCGACACTCATTGCGCATGCGTCCCTAATTGGGTCACGATTTGGTGGGAGCCTTAATCAAGGCGTTGACCCCTGGTAATACCCCACTAATTACTGGGCATGGAGTGTTGGGTTGGATGTACACAAGTCACCAAGCAAGACCCCTCAAACATTACAAACTTTTTCTGAGATAAATATATTAAATTGATTGTTATAATATACCTTACTTTAGTCTGAAGTAACTTTTATTTTAAATGGCTAACTTTTGAGATAGTTTTGAGCGTAAACATGTCAAATTAGTTTTGGCAAGCATGCCAAAACTCTGACACCATAGGGTTCTGCAGAAACAGGTTCTATTAAATTGACTTAATATTCCCTTCTATGTGGCAATAAATTATTAATAAGTGCATCAGTGTCTAAGTTAAATATATGGAATAAAATCTAGATAATTACACAACGACACAGCATATTAGTTTAAAGTTGGGTTTAATTTTCAAGCACCAGCAGGTAAGTTTTTGATCAGCACAAAGTTCAATTCAAATAACAACAGGTTCAATCATAGTAAGGTCAAGAAGCTTTTAACCCTAGCCATTAATAATGTCACGTAGGGGTGGGCGGGTGGCAATTTTTAGGCTAGTCAGTGTCCTCCTCGTGCCCACGTCGATGTGAGCTGTCAGCCGCCGGTCCTGGCCTAATATAGGCACAGAAGGCTAGTTAGTTCAGGAATTTGACTACAGATGGCAGATCGATATCATTAGTTACGTAACCAGGTTTCGTATTTTGAAAGTGGCTATAGGCGGCGCTAGTGTACAAAGCATAACGTAGTGCGCCCGGTTCTTGATAGGTGGCAGCATAAGGCCTTCTTAGTACTATGAGGCTATGGCTGTGTCCGAATGTCAAATTACCCGTGTTGCCGAACATCACGGACAATTGATTTGGTTTGGAAAATGTGATGCTTCGGGAGACTATGTAGTTTTAAAGTTGCACAGTCCGATGGTTTTGAGTTTTTGTCATATCTTCTGAGATAAATACATGAAGAGATCTTCCTCATTCCACTGCTCCTCACCCTATACTAATAAATCACTAACAACAGCTAGGTTGCTAAGAAATATCCATTTCTAAGTCATTGGTTTTAAGACCGACTCATGGACATCACTCTCACAGCAGAGGGGCTACATGGAGAGCGGCAGCCAATAAATGAAAGCAGTCTTTGTCGCATCGCGACCGACAGCATGATGATGATGATGATGATGATGGTTTTACTCGACCAACATTAGAACCGAGGCATCCGAATTCCTTGACTTACCAAAAACATGCAGCGGGCACTCAACTGATTATAAAAACAAACAAATTCAGATTATTTCTAATTATGAATATAATTGAAGGGCGACGTGATAGCAAGACCATAATGCATCGAATCCTGATGGGAGATAGCGGTACAGTACATTGTAATTACATACTTAATGAGGGCAGGAAGATGTGAGAGAGCCTTTTTTTTCTCCATCGATAGCAATCAAATCCATCATTCCCATGCGATATTTAATGTACGATTTGACATAGCCTGGCGTATATATTTCCTTTGAATACTTTAGTCACGGTTTTTAAAATATATATATTATTTGAGCAAACATATTATCCTTCCCCCATATCAGTTTGTTAATTATATATTAGCTTGTCTGTTATGTCTGTCTGTGCAGTGTATTTCTGTCCACTATAATTGTTTTCTTGATAATATCCGTATTTCCACTATGTCGGTATGTCTGCTGCATCAGTCTGTCTGCTACATCAACCTGTGCGCTATGGCCGTATGTTTGTGGTATTGGCCTGTTTGTTATGTGGGTATGCCCGCATGTTATTCTGTATGCTGTGTTAGTCTTCCTACTGCATCAGTCTGTCTGCTACATTAGCCTGTGTGCCATGTTCATATGTTTGTGTTATTGGTCTGTCTGTTATGTCGGTATGCCTGCATGTCATTCAGTCAGTTGTGTCTGTCTGTCCATTGGATCAGTGTGTATGCTACACCAGCCTGTGTGCCATATCCGAATGTTTGTGGCGTTGGCCTGTCGGTTATGTCGGTATGCCTCCATCTCATTCTGTCAGTTGTGTCCATCTGTCAGCTGCATCAGTATGTCTGCTACACCAGCATGTATGCTATGACAGTATGTTTGTGGTATTGGCCTGTCTGTTATGTTGGTATGCCCGCATGTCATTCTGTCCAGTGTGTTAGTCTTCCTACTGCATCAGGGTGTCTGCTACATCAGCCTGTGTGCCATGTCCGTATCTTTGTGGTATTGGCGTGTCAGTTATGTTGGTATGCCCGCATGTCATTCTGTCCGCTGTGTCAGTCTTCCTACTGAAGCGGTCTATCTGCTACATCAGTCTGTCTGCTACATCAGCCTGTGTGCCATGTCCGTATCTTTGTGGTATTGGCTTGTCAGTTATGTTGGTATGCCCCACATCATTCTGTCTGCTGTGTCAGTCTTCCTACTGCATCAGTCTGTCTGCTACATCAGCCTGTGTGCCATATGCGTATGTTTGTGGAATTGGCGTGTCAGTTATGTTGGTATGCCCGCATGTCATTCTGTCCGCTGTGTCAGTCTTCCTACTGCATCAGTCTGTCTGCTACATCAGCCTGTGTGCCATATCTGTATGTTTGTGGTATTGTCCTGTCTGTTATGTTGGTATGCCCGCATGTCATTCTGTCTGCTGTGTTAGTCTTCCTACTGCATCAGTCTGTCTGCTACATCAGCCTGTGTGCCATATCTGTATGTTTGTGGTATTGTCCTGTCTGTTATGTTGGTATGCCCCCACCTCATTCTGTCCGCTGTGTTAGTATTCCTGCTGCATTAATCTGTCTGCTACACCAGCCTGTGTGCTATGACAGTATGTTTGTGGTATTGGCCTGTCTGTTATGTCGGTATGCCACCATGTCATTCTGTCCGCTGTGTCCATATGTCCGCTGCATCAGTCTGTCAGCTATATAAGTATTTCTGCTATATTATATATCAACTCCGTTGTTCTAACTGTTATATGATTTTGTGTGCTATACCTTTCTGTCCGCTATATCAGTATTGTTCGCTAAATCTGGATGTCTCCTACATCAGTCTGTCCGCTAGAGTGTATGCCCACTATATTGGTATATTCTGCTAATTTTGTCCGCTATATTGGCCTGTCCACTATGCCAGTATTTTCGCTACAGCCGTCTCTTTGCTATATGAGTCTGTCCGCTATATCGTGTAGCATATATAAGTAACATAGATTAAACTTTGCGCTTACTAAGTTTTGTAGTTGGCGGGGGAAGCACAGTTACCGGGATGTATTTTGTGCCACATTGTCACCTCTTCCGCACCTCCCATTTCCAATGGAGGTGATAGTGATAGTGGTGCTTGCGCCAGCTCGGCGGCTGCTCGCAGTGGGTTTTCCAGACTGCGCGCAAACCAAGTAGCCCAGGTCGCTGCCATCAGCTGTTCGGGCGATAGTAGCATTCGGTGGATGAGACATTACTGCCACTCCGTTAATACTATTAATATAATGTATTTATATAGCACAATCTTGTAATATTTCTTTTTGTTTTCTGTTTGTTTACATTCCTTGATTAAGGGAGGGTAAATTCAATCACAAAACAATTGTTCTTCATCATTCTACTGCTCCCTATTCCCAGGCCTTCCGCACCCTTCCGCACTCTATACCTCACCAACGACTGCATGCAGAGATTCAAGGCCAGTTTGCAGACCACCTCTCCATATACACCGATGGTTCGAAAGACCAAAGCAGGGTAGCTGCTGCAGCAGTCTGCCGATGGGAAAAATGTGGCATACGTTTGCCCGATCAGAGCTCGATTTTCACTGCAGAAGCCCAAGCACTCCTTTTCGCATTGGACTGTATCGAGGTATCCAACCACACTAACTATGTTAGATACAGTGATTCATTCTCTTGCCTCCTGGCTGTTGCTGGACTGAAAACGAACCAACTGACAATGGATGGGTATGACATCCACCTGTGCTGGGTGCCTGGCCATGCCGGCATACAAGGAAACAAACGAGCTGATCCGACTGTGAAGAAGGCTCTGAACTGTGATCTTGAACCATGTCTGATCCCTCACTCTGATCTGAAACCACTAATAGCCACCCACATAAAATCCAAATGGCAACATGAGTGGGATGAAAACATTAATAAACTTAAAGAAATTGAACCATCTGTGGGAAAGCCACCACAGACTCATCTGGGAGGTCGGCGGGACCAAGTGGTCCTTAGCCGCTGCCGTATTGGCCACTAGTGGCTTACACATCCTTTTCTGCTCAAGGGGGAACCTCCCCCTGGATGTATTGGGTGTCAGTCCCCACTGACACTCAAACACATTTTACTAAGTTGCATTAATTTGTTGGCCCTGAGCCAACAGTTCTACACTGCAGACAGTATGCATGACCTGTTTACTAAGGTAAAACAGGAAAACATTTGAGCCCTTTTGAGGGCAGCTGGACTGTACCAGCTCATATAGTTTACTAAATAGATTCTATCAATTATTAATACAACTTTTCTTTTTCTATGGGAATATGTTTCCCTTGACCACAAATATATGATTGTCAGCTTTGTAATTTAATGAGTGTCTATTGGCACATAATTGATTGTCTGCTTTTACATGTAAAAACAATGGTTTGAATGTAAAGCAACCACCAATCAATCAATCAATCAACTATACCTCTCTTTCCCTCTCTTTCCCTTCCCCACCACTTCCCCACACCTCCCCACCCCTTCCCCACCCCTTCCCCATCATTTCCCCGTCCCTGCCCCACCCCTTCCCCACCCCTTCTCCACCCCTTTCCCCCTTCCCCACCCTTTCCCCATCATTTCCCCACCCCTTCCCCACCCCTTCCCACCCCTTACCCACCCTTCCCCACCCCCCTTCCCCACACCTTCCCCACCCCTTCCTCCCCACACCTTCCCCACCCCTTCCCCACACCTTCCCCATCCTTTAGCACTCCTTGTCCCCTTCTTTCCGCCCTTCTCCCTCCTTTACCATCCCTCCTCACCCTTGCCCTCCTTTCTCCATTCCCCACCCATTCCTTACCTCTTCCCCCCTTCCTCACCCCTTTCTCACATCTTCCCGCCCTTCCCAACCCCTCCCCACTCCTCCACCTCTAATACCCTCTCCCGCCCATCTCCACGCTGCGACGCCCTTCTCAGTCCCTTCCTCATCCTTTCCCATCCCTTCTGGACCCCTTCCCACTCTTTCCCCCCCCCTTTCCCACCCTTCCCCACCTTTTTCCCCCTCCCACCCTTCCCTTTTCCCCCACCCTTCCCCACCCTCCCTGGGCCTGTATGCACCAATCGGGGTTAGCCTTAGCCGGAGTTAAGGCACTAGCCGCGGATAGCTACCTCGGGGTAGCGGGGGGTTTGAGAAAGGTGTGAATCGGTATGCACCAATGTTTTAGCCGCTGCGGATAGCTAACCGTGAGTTTATTTATAGATTTGGGAATTCCCTCTGCGTTTGTACCCATCTATTAGGCTCAAATATATTAAATGCGATCATATTTAACAGAATTACATACGCAATAAGTGACATTTGATCAATTTAACCCTAAATTCGAAGCGTTATTAAGGCTACAGCCGCATTGGTGGCGATATTAATATTAATATTTTTGAATGGACGAACGTAAAGTAAACAAATCGCAGCGGCCGCCGCATCGATGTCGCTTTCCATACTGGCGGCGGCGGCGGTTTCTTTACTGTACGTTCGTCGATTCGAAAATATAACTATTAATATCGCCGCCAATGCGGCGGTAGCCTTAATAACGCTTCGAATTTAGGGTTAAATTGATCAAATTTCACTTATTGCATATGTAATTCTGTTAAATATGATCGCATTCAATAGCCACACACCCACACTAACCGCACCGGATAGGCCCTAAACCCACCCCAGAAGGTTGTTTACCTTAGCTGAGGTTAACCCACCGCGGTTAGCCCTAACTCTGATTGGTGCATACCAAATTTTCACATTTAGACGTGCGGGGATACCTTAGCCGCGGTTAAGGCCCTAACCCCGATTGGTGCATACAGGCCCTGGATTCCTCATGGCCTTTCCCCACCCCTACCTCACCTTCTCATATCCCTTCCCCATCCCTTCCCCACCCTCTCCCACCTCTTTTCTACCCTTCCTCCAGCTCTTCCATACCCCTTCCCATCTCTTCCCCATCCTTCCCCATCTCTTGCTACCCCTTCTCCTCACCTTTCCCCACCTTTTCCCCATCTTTCACCCCCCTTCTCCACCCTCCCCACACTCTTCCTCACCCTCCCCATACCCTTTGCCCATCCCTTTACCACCTCTTCCTCAACCCTTCAGCACCCATTCCCCACCTTCCTCGACCCCATTCTCCACCGCTTTGCCACCTCTTCCCTCCCCCGTCCCCATCCCTTCATCGGCATTCAATCCTCATCTTCATCCTTTACAAATCCCCCCACCCCCTACCACTCTCCTCACCTCCCCACAGCCACGGCCTGTTTCTCATTAAGACCCAGTTTATATTTGGCCTGACCGCTCCCTAAGCCAACTCAACCTATTATCGCCCACGTGCGGTTTGGCCGCTATCCACTTCCGGTTCCAATGTTGCGTCTCACTACTAATATGTCGACCGCTCCATGCTGGCGCTTCAGATGGAAAACAACCTTCGGTAAACCTCCATCTCCGAACCGAAAGAACAAGAACGAGAAACTAAGAACTGACCAGAAAATCGAATTGCAATCATTGTTGACAAGATTTGAATCGAGTCCTCACTAATAAGATCGTTCCCCAGAAAACCGATTGCTTAAAACTAAATCTTTTTAATAATAATCTTTATTTTGCGCATCTGGAATTGATTAATTTCCAATAAAACACGCACTACCTGCTCCTGGCGGGAATGGAATTCAATTCTTGTCAACATGGCGCACCAAACTTCCGCTACATTCTGCTGAGTCATGCCTCGGCGATTGTTAAGAACGTGGCGTCGACCACCCAAACAAAAAGGTGCATGCCACCAAAACAGGGACCTTAATAAACCATTTCAGCTGGTTACACGGAAAGATGAGCAATCAAGTTCGGCGACCTGGTGGTGTGGCCGAATCGGTACAGCACAGGCCTCCCACGTGCGAGATCGGGAGTTCAATTCCCGGTCGAATCAAATCAATGACTTACTAAATGTATACATGTCGCTTCCTAGCTTCGCACTCTGCATTAATACGATAGGCAAGGACTGGTTAGCTCAGTGTCGGGATAATGTGACTGAGTCGGATATTGGGTCATGCATGATGTTGGCGGAATGAGTGCACACTATCACAAGTCAGTACCCATCCTAATATGACCTTAGATGTTGCCAGAATATAAAACTCCAGCAACCAACCAACCAACGAATTCGGCACATGGTGTCCAACGCCTGCTGCCAGCATGGATGTCGGCGTTTCTCTTTTCAAAAGTGGCGGCACCTATGGCAGAATCCGGAACTAGGCTATCGGGTCCAACATATGTAGGTGATCTGAAGTCCATTCAGTTGATTGGTCTCCCCCCGCCTACCCCCCCCCCCCCCCCACCGCCCACCCAACACACACACGTTCAGGGATGAAAGATCTCTGCGGTTTCTCGGATTTCCAAGATCTTTTATATTTACCGATTAACATTAAAGAACATTCTACGGAATCAGGATGTATATGACAGCAAGTATTGAACACCTTCTTCTATATACCTTTTGTGTAAATAACCCTGAATTGAAAAATGGCTGGAAGACCAGTGCTTCGGCACTGACAAAAGACTTATTCAGCAGAATAAACATATTTACCACAAAAAAAACAGTTGGCTAGTTCGAATCCTATTCTTACATCACCTTTGCTGCTGCTAGAATATAAACCCAAACACGGTTGAGTAAAGTATGGGCGATAATACAAGGATAGTTGAAACATGACTTCCTGCATTTGTCCACGATTTCCTGAGAGTGAGAGAATATCCGCGTTTTCGCGGAAATTCTCCGTTAGTGTTATAATCTTGATTTGATTTCCACATTTTTTTTGCTGCTGACCACTTTCATCCTTGCACGTTCGTTTGTTCCTTTTTTTCATAGCTTTGAATATTCAATTTAATCGAATATCCTAGAACTATATTCGTAAATGAGTTGAATGGCCGGCTTTCAACGTGGCAGGTTTTTTGTTGTCATTGTTGTAAATATGTTTATTCTGCTGAATAAGTATTTTGTCAGTGCAGAGGCATTGTTCTTCCAACCATTTTTCAATTCAGGGTTATTTACACAAAACGGTATATAGAATAAGGTACATCGGGTGCAGGTTTATGGGATTCAATGGTTGGCAAAGAAGGGCACTGTCTTTGAAAATTGTATCCTTGTCACCGCCTAGCCTGACATGAGGTATTAGTAGTGTAGGGTACGAACGGTGAAAGGAGGAAAAGCAATTGTCCGCAATTGAAATCTCTCGTGCTTATTCAATGAATGTAACACTTAAGAGTCCAACCCACTGCTTAATTGTCATCGCCGTATTTGTCATATCCTAATTTATGTGGTCTATAATCTATTTTGGGAATATAAACAAGGATATCATCTATCTTCAGTTCCCTATATTATAATATGCTCTCTACACCCAATCTAACTGGCCCTGTGTAGTTACAGTATTGGCCACACTGTCGCCACCTGTGAGGGGCTCTAACCACTGTATGCCAGCTGTGTGTGGCCATTATCGCCTATAGACCCGTTTGGACGGTCAAATTACCCCTGTCACATATTGTGCTGAATGATGGGTTTTCACCCACAGAAAGCCTCACCTTTTGTGGTTGTGTCACATTTATATGGTTCTACAGTATTGCTAAGCTCGGCGCTAATTGACACTGGAACCTTAATAAATAAGTATGTCTACGACTGTGTGGAGGACTATATATGGTGGTCCTCAGTTATCCGCTATGTATGGATTAATTCACGCAGGACTTCATTAGTTCCAATCCTAATAGTTTGATATACAATCTAGGAAAGGACGCTCCGTGAAGGCTAATTAAATTTGCCAACAAGGGACTGCCTACTCGGTTTACTATTTAATACGCGAATGACTGTTTGTTTTTCTTTAACGTCATAGAAACCATCTACGGTGATATCAGGACGGGTACCGACTAGTGACAGTTCTCACTCATCGCGACTTTATAGTGCTGCCCCACTGGGAAACAGGCCACCAGCACCATGCCCTGATATCCAACTCAGTCACATTATCCTGACACTGAGCCAACAAGTCCTTGCTCTATACTAATAATGCCGAGTGCCTGACTAGGAAGCGACAAGTATCACTTTTTTAAGTCATTGGTTTGACTCGACCAGAGTTCGAACCCTCAAACCCATGGGTTCTGATCCCCAGATCTCCCAAAACAGGAGACTGACGCTCAACTCATTCGGCCATCGCGTTTTGTCCGCGAATATGACAATATCCCCCCCACCTACCCCCCCCCCTCTCCCTTCCATACACACACATACAAACGCAACTCTCACATACACACCGACAGGACGTGGTAGCCGGACCAGTACAGTGCAGGTCTCCCATGTGGGAGGTCGGGAGTTCGAATCCCAGCCGAGTCAAAGCAAGCACTTACAAAATTGATACTTGTTGCCACCTAGCCTGGCGCTTGGCATTAATAGGATAGGACATTGACTGGTTAGCACAGTGTCAGGAAAATGTGACCGTAGGATATCTTGTCATGCTGTCAGCGGCCTAGTCTCCCAGTGGGGCAGCACTATTAAAGTTGTCATTAGTGTGCACTACCACAAGTCGGTACCCATTCTGATCTGAATTAAAGAATTGAATTGAATTGAATATGACTTTGGATGGTGCTAACACTTGAAACAACAATAACCAAACATACCCACGGCACCCATCGCGACTCTCCTACACATACATATATGTCGTCATACCAACATTTGCAGCTATTTGAACTTCCTTGCCCAGCCAATTGAGCTAAGTTGGCTTGCACATCCTATTTGTTTGTTTTTTGTTTTGTTTGTTGTTGTACGTCCTATCAACATCTAAGGTCATATCAGGAAGGGTACCGACTTGTGACAGTGCGCACTCATGGCGACTTTATAGTGCTGTCCCACTGGGAAACCAGGTCGCCAGCACCATGACCTGGTATCCCACTCAGTCACATTATCCTGACACTGAGCACACCATCCCTTGCCCTGTCCATTGGTTGGACTCGACTAGGGTTCGAACCCACAATCTACCAGCACGGGAAACTGACGCTCTAACTCATTCGGCTATCCTGTCTGGTCCATCATTCTATGATTCAGACAAAGCATTCCGAGTTCATCCAGGTAGCTACAACTTTAAGCTCGCACCACAATGACCTTGACCCTAACCATCATATAACCTTGGCTTCTATAAGCCAGGTTTGAAAGGCTGTCTTGGCTCGTTAACTGCAAGTAAACACGCAAGCAGAGCTCTGGACCCCCTCCCCCCCCCCCCACCCCAACACCCCCACGCGCGCAAAAACTACACACTCCAAGTTTGGTTGAGGATCTCAAGGCTTTAGAAATGTGTTTCCGGACGCAGGAGGCAATATAGTAGGTACGGACTTAAAACAACTAATTAATTTGTTAAAATCATTAAGGCCCTGTCACATTACGGCGTATGGTGGGAGCGTATGGCGGCGTAGCGGCATTACGTCATATACGTCGGCATACGCGCTTTCATACGCCGCCAGTGCCGCAACATGCCGGCGTATGTGAAGCGTATGAGGCATACGCCGCCATACGCTTTCATAAATTCGTCCGTCCAATTTTTTTTGTGCATGCTCAAAAAAACACGACCTATGAGGGCGTATGGCCCATAATGTCAAAAAATGTCACAGCACGCTCCCATACGCTCCCATACGCTCCTCATACGCTCCTCGTACGCTCCTCATAGGTCCCCCATACGCTCAAACACACCCGAAAGTGGCACCAGCATGGCGTACGTAGGTTTTCAATACGCTCCCGCTATACGCCGTAATGTGACAGCCCCTTAATATATTGACCTGATCTAATTTGACCTACACAAAAGCTACAACCCGTGGATTGTTGTTTGTTTGTTATTTTACGTCCTAGCAACATCTAAGGTCAAATCAGGACGGGTTCCGACTTGTGACAGTGCGCAGTCATGGGAACTCTATAGTGCTGCCCCACTGGAAGACCAGGCCACCAGCACCATGACCTGATATCCCACTCAGTCACATTATCCTGACACTGAGCCCACCAGTCCTTGCCTTATCCTAATAATGCCGAGCGCCTGGCTAGGAAGCGACAAGTATCAATCTTTACATCATTGGTTTGACTCTACCAGGGTTCAAAGCCACGACCCCACGATCTATCAACACGGGATACAGACGCTCTAACTCATTCGACCATCCCGTCTGGTCCCGTCAGAAAATTGTCATTGCAACAAGGAGCTCTGTAATCTCCAGATATCTGTGATCGTCTGAAAGGCTTTATTTCTAAAGATTAAAGTTTCATAGTCCGATCGTTTTTGTGTTTTTGTAAATTTCTGAGGTGAATATATTACAAGGTTGATCGTATTAATCTATCTTGCTTTAGTTTGAAGTAACTTTTATTTTAAATGGCTAAATTTTGAGATATTTGGAATGCAAGCATGCCAGATTAATTTTCGGAGGCGTGCCAAAATGTTAACATCATCAGATCATAGGATGCTGTTAAAGGTTCTAGTAAATTGATTGGGCATTCTCTTCTTTGTGGCAACACATGCTTAATAAGTGCATCAGTATCTAAGTTAGATATGTAGGTTCAAAATATAGGTTAATGTTTTGACTTTGAAAGTTTGATGCTTTAAATAATTCTTTCAGAAGTTTGCCCACCGCGTCCGGTTGAGCGATAGCTTGTTGGAGTTTTATGTCCTGGCAACAATTAAGGTCATATCAGGACAAGTACTGACTTGTGACAGTGCACACTCATGGCGACTTTAAAGTGCTGTCACACTGGGAAATCAGGCCATCGGCACCATGACCCAATATCCCACTCAGTCACATTATCCTGACACTGAGCTAACCAGTGCTATGCCAAGCGCCAGGCCAGGATGCGACAAGTGTCAATTTTATAAGTCGCTGGTTGGCTCTCCCGAGAACCGAACTCCCGATCTCCCACATGCGAGGCCCGCCCTCTACCGACTCGGCTACCAGGCCCGGTCACGATACAGGAAATAACGCTTAGCACTACATCAATCAATTGTTGTCGGGTGGCCCTTTGTAGTTACCGAGTATTGGCCACACTGGCGCCACCTCTGAGGGCCTCTAACCAATGTATGCCAGCTGCGTGTGGCCGTTATCACCTATAGACCATTTGGTCGGTCAAATAACCCCTGTCACATATTGTGCCGAATGACGGGTTTCCACCCACAGAAAGCTGCATATTTTGTGGTCGTGTGATACTCAAATACAGCAACCACCCTTGATCAACCATCCAATCTCACCTACCTTTATTCCAGGAGTAGTCACAGAGAGACAGTATCCACCCGGAAGTCACTGTCGCAGGTCACCCGCAGGCTGAACACTGACTGACTGGATCCCGAATTAGATCCAGCAGACTGGTTACATACAATTTGAACTGGTCACGCACGCGTCTTTTGTGCCGGACGTGTTGCTTGCCACCTCCTGCATGCGTTATGGGTGTCGGCCAGCGTCAGCGCGTCCAACAGGCCTCCTCCAGCCCCACTTCCGGTTCCAGGCGACAGGCGGGCGGAAATGGAGTTCAGGTCAATCTGCTCTCAAACTCTAATCCACAGGAGCAGGATGCATGGATGGCGTCTTGCTTATTGCTTCCTCTTATGTTTGTTTGTGTGTTTGTTTGTTTGTTTGTTTGATTGTGTGTTTGTTTGATACCCTCAGCAAGGTTTAGTTAACAGTGAGCCTGAGGCTTCCAGCAAATGGGCGAGGAGCCGCGTGCGTGAGTGAGTGTGCGTGAGAGGGACCGGTGAGGATGGCTGGGTGCGTAGAATATCCGGGGAGAGTCCCCCCACTGCGTTGCGGAGACGAGGGGATGCGTCAGTTCACGTGGTCTGGTTTTAGCTGACTGACACTGAATTTTACTAACTTGTGCTGAGTGATGCTGACTGGTACGGACCGACACTGCACGGTACTGACTGACACTGACTGGTACTGACTGACTCTGACTGGTACTGACTGACACTGACTCCAACAGCCTGGCACTGACTGGATGTCAGTCAACGACTGGCTGACTGCCACTGACTAACTGGCACTGACATGTAGATGAACACTGACAGGCTGCCAGTGACTGGCTGCCACTGCTGTCTAACGGGCTCTGACCGACTGCTTACTGGTAGCCACTGACTGTTGTTACTGGCTGTCTGATTGGTTCTGACTGGTACCGACTGGTACTGACTGGTACAGATTGGTATAGAGTGTTACTGACTGGCACTGATTGGTACCGATTGATAGTGACTGGTAACAATTGGTACTGACTGGTCCTGACTGGTCCCGACTGGTACCGGCTGGTACTACCTGGTACTGTCTGATACCGACTGGTACTGATTGGTATGGAGTGGTACCTACTTGTACTGACTTGTACCGACTGGTACTGCCTGCTACCGACTGGTACTGACTGGTATAGCGTGGCACCCACTTGTACTGACTGGTGCTGTCTGATACAGACTGGTACTGCCTGGTACCCACTGGTACTTCCTGGTACTTCCTGGCTCGCTGAGCGTGGCGCCACAGACCGGCTCTACCTACACATCCCTGCCTCCACGGTCGACACACATCCAGCTTCTAACTGCTCGCCGAGTGCTCGCTTGGCCGCGTTCCCGCCGCTCCAGCCCCCCCCCCCCCGGCCCGTACACACCACACACACCACACACCACACATACCACACCACACACTCTTCGTTCCCAGAATGCACCCTGCGCCACGCCCAGGGTCAGTGTCACTACTAGGTCGACACACATCAATCCACAAACACTTGTGGTTATTAAACTACAACACACATCGCGCCAGAACCCATGTGCTCTCTGCCACTCACTCTCCTCCTCCAGCTATCTCTCATTGTCTCTCACTCCCGACTGCTGCCTCTCGGCCTCTATTTACCCTCTTTCTTGCTCTCTTCCCCGCTCTCTCCCGCTCTTTGCATCCCTGTTTCCCACGCTTTCTCTCTCTCACGCTCTCTCGCTCTCTATATTGCCCTCTCTCTATCGCCCTCTCTCTCGCTCTCTCTTTCTTTCTTACGCGCTCCCTACCTCTCTCCGGCTTTCACTCTTTCCAACTTTCTGCCGCTCTCTCTTGCATACTACAGCTCTCTCCCACACTCTCCCACCCCTCCCACTCTCTCTTGCTCTCGCTCTTTCCCCACCCGCTAACCCCACGCTCTTGTGTTCTCCCGCGCTGTCTACTGCTCTCTCCCATCTTTCTCACTCTTTCCCAATCTATCCCGCCGCCTTGCACCCTCTCCCTCTCTCTTGCTCTTTCTACCCCCCCCCCCCATCGCCGCTATCACTGCTCTCTCGTGCTCTCCCTCGCACTCTCCTGCTCTCTCCCTCCACTCCTTCCCCCTCTCTCCCGCCCCCTTCTCCCCCTCCCTCTCACTTGCTCTCACTTCCCCATGCTAGCCTTGCTCTCTCCTGCTCTTTCCCGCACTTTCCAGTTCTTCCTCGCTCTTCCCTTCTCCACCATGTTCTCTCCATCTCTCTCCTGCCCTCCCGCTCTCCCCCTCTTCACTCTCTCCCGCTCTCTTTCTCTCTCTCCCTCTCTCGCCTGCCTTCTTCTTTTTAGTCCCGATCTCTCTCGTTCACTCCCACGTTCTCTCACGTTCACATTATCTATTCAAATTCTCTCCTCTTCTAGCTGACCCACTCTCTCTCTCTCCCCATTTCAGGGGACCTCTCAGCATCTCTCACCTCAGCTCTTCCCGCATCCCTCCATCTCTTCCTTTTTCTTCCTGGGTTCTTTTCGTTTGTCGTTCACAACAGCTACGTTGTTCTCTGTGGCGGAGTGGTTAGAGTGTCTGACTTTTTCTCTACGTTGGACTCCTAATCTGAGGGTAGGTGGTTCGATTCCCTGTGCGCCCACCTCTGCCAATTTGGATTTCCGCGGTTGTGTATATAGCTTACAGCATCATGAAAGGCTAGTTGCTCTCAATATCTCATACTGTGTGGGAGGTTAAAAAAAGACATTTGGTCGGTAAAAGTGTAGGCTTGGGCTTTCTATCGACAAACTGTCTAATGGTGAAAACATGTCTATTCAGAATTATCCATGATAGGCAGTATAAATCTTCAAGAAAGAAAAAGTAAAAACAATTATTAACCTTGCCCCCAATACCTTATAGACCATTTCCCTGATTATGTTGCAAGTGTTTCATGCCGTTGCATCTTCCCTTTATGGACCGGATGGGATGGCCGAATGAGATGAGCCTTCGTCTCCCGTTTTGGTATATCATGGGGTTCGAACCCCGGTCAAGTCAAACCAATGACTTGCAAAGTTGATATTTGATGCTGCCTAGCCAGCAGCTCAGCAACATTAGGATAGGGCAAGCACTGGGTTGCCCAGTATCAGGATAATGCGAAAGTGTGGGATATCGGGTCATGGTGGTGGTGGCCTAGTCTCCCAGTGGGGCAACACTATTATGTATGAAATCGCCATGACTGTGCACTGTCAAAAGTTGGTACCTGTCCTGATATGACCTTAGATGTTGCCAGGACATAATCAGCGCCAGCCAAGCATTGGAGTTTATTTTCCCCCTGATCCACTTCTATGACGTCACATGAGTATTGTTGTGCCACTCCTCCATCTGAATCCACTGCTGATTGTGCAGGCAATAAACCTGTACAAAAACATCCAACAAACAATGTGTTAGTAAACCCGCTCCCTCTCACCGCGCACACCCCTATGCGCGCGCACCCGCCCGCGCACCCGGCGTTCCCGCGCAGCCTCACTCTGGTGGTTCGAATCGATGACGTGAGCCGGGCCCGTGTATCGGGTAAGGCCTGCCGTGAGATTTCCAGAATAGTCATCACTCGTCCACGCTCCACCATGCTAGGCCGGGGTCGCTTTGTCAATATATTTTCTAAACCTTTTTCAGCGTTTTTTTGGTGGTTTGTTTGGTTTGTTTTTTGTTATTGTAATAGACGGTTCGTCATTCCAGCAGCATGGTGCATTGTGGGATGCGTGGAAGAAAAACAAACTCGCTCGAAGCACTTGGCGCATGCTTAATACAGTGGGTGCAGCTATGAAATGTGCTAGTTTCAGCTTATATCAGTTCTTGTTTGAAACATAGAATACCAACTAAAAAAATATATATAATACATTAAGATGTTAATCTTTTATCCAGCATTGTATTTACATCAATCTAATAGACTACATCACGGTTCCAGCGGCGCGGTGCATTGTGGGATGCATCAGAGCAAAACATGCCCCCCAAAAGCACATGGCACATGCTAATACACTGGGTGCAGCTATGAAATGTGCTAGTTTCAGATCATCTCAGCTCTTGTTTGAAACGTAGAATACCAACTAAAAAAATATATATAATAAATTAAGATATTAATCTTTTATCCAGCATTGCATTTACATCAATATAATCAGCACATCTTATGCCATGTGCATTTAGATTTAGAAAGATCTAGGCACTCAGACTAGTGTTAGAGCCATAGCCAGTGTACTCAATGCATTGTCAATGGCAGTGAGCAATCTCCATACAGAAAAAGTAAAATATTGATAAAACCACACCACCTAGAGACAACCCGCTTGGAACACATATAGAAAACATGTTTATCAAAAAGATTATATTAAATTGATATGGTTAGGGTTTTGGATTTCTATTAATTTTGAATAAAACTACCGTTTTTCACTGCGCGTATAGGCAAACTCAATGGCCGTACGCCTTTGCTTTGCTCCCAAGGCCGTTTTCAGCGCATGTGCAGTCGGAACCGTGATCTAGTTTATCAGCACACCTTATACCATCTGGATTTAGGTGACGGTGCCCGAATCTGTAGAGCACAGGCCTCACGTGCGGAAGATCGAGAGTTCGCGAGTTTGGTTCCCGGTCCAGTCAAACCAATGACTTAAACATTGATACTTGATGCTTCTTAGCCAGGTGCTCAGCATTATTAGCACAGGGCAAGGACTGGTTAGCTCAGTGTCAGGATAATGTGACTGAGTGGGATATTTGGTTATGGTGCTGGTGGCCTGATTTCCAAGTGGGACAGCACTGTAACATCGCCATGAGTGCGTACTGTCACAAGTCGGTACCCGTCCTGATATAACCTTAGATGCTGCTAGGACGTAAAACAATAACAAACAAGTATTTAGATTTAGACAAATCTGGGCACTCAGAAGAGTGTTAGAGCCATAGCCAGAGTCAGTTTTATTTATTTCATTAATGTTTTTATTTATATCATATGCTTAATGACATATGTAGAACTAGAAAATAAGTAGGGTTAATCAGATATTGGTTATATATTTCTCTGAAACAAGTGTCTGTTGACATATTTGCATTTTCATATTTAGAACAAGAATTATTAATGGTGATGTGGATATGAGCCTTAAAGAGACTGATTGTTTTGTGTGGAATTGTATGTTTCTTAGCTCAAAATGCTGAACTATGGCTAGTTGTGTCTTAAATATATTCATTACATCATTATAGTGCATATGTGCATCTATGTTTTAATTGTTCATGCCAAATTGTTATGTATTTCTATTAATTTTGAATAAAATCTAAGTTTTCCCTGCGAATATCTGCAAACTCTATGGCCGTACGTCTGTGTTTTTCTCTCGACGCCGTTTTCAGCATGTGCACAGTTGGAATGACGATCTCGTCTATTGGTAGTAGACATTTCCTTTGGTTACAGGCATTTAGACAATCATCGTACCGGACGCAGTGGCCGAATTGGTAGAGCGCAGGCTTCCCATGCGGAAGGTCGGGTGTTCGATTCCCCGTCGAGTCAAACCAATGACTTACACAATTTATACTTGTCGCTCCCTAACCTGGTACTCGGCATTATTAGGATAGGGCAAGGTCTGGTTAGCTTAGTGTCAGGATAATGTGACTGAGTGGGTCATGGTGCTGGCAGCCTTGTCTGGTCTGCTATGAGCATGGTCTTCTCTCAGAATGTCTACAGCACCTCGTATTCTCCACTACTGATTTAGTAGTCTATAGACCTGTATCAGGATGTCTACAGTACCTTGTATTCAGGATGTCTACAACACCTCGTATTCCCCATTACTGACTTGGTTGGTTATAAGCCTTTATCAGGATGTCTACAACACCTCATATTCCCCACTACTGACTTAGTAGGTTATAAGCCTGTATCAGGATGTCTACAACACCTCATATTCCCCACTACTGACTTGGTAGGTTATAAGCCTGTATCAGGATATCTACAACACCTCATATTCCCCACTACTGATTTGGTAGGTTATAAGCCTGTATCAGGATGTCTACAACACCTCATATTCCCCACCACTGATTTGGTAGGTTATAAGCCTGTATCAGGATATCTACAGCACCTCGTATTCCCCATTACTGATTTGGTAGGCTATAAGCCTGTATCAGGATGTCTACAGCACCTTGTATTCCCCACTACTGACTTGGTAGGCTATAAGCCAGCATCAGGATGGCGACAACAGCTCAGTTGACCAAGTAGTCACCCATCCATCCAAATACTGACGACGCACTTAATTACTTCCAGGTCAAAGGTCAAACACTTCACACCAGGATGGGCCCGCCAGTTGCCAATTAAGACATGTACACTCCCAGGACCTTATTCTGTGAACATGTCCTACTTGAACTGGTGCTGCCTCCATTGTTTAGGTATATCCCCCCCCCCCACACACACACACTCATCAGGGCCCTTCCTGAGTAAGTGGTCGGTGTCCATGTGGTTTCTACTTACAAAGCAGAAGAGCTAATAGTTTTTGAGAACTTTTAATTGAAATCGCACGCAACCAAGATTTATAGCCATTATGTATGTCCATTAAACTAGTTATTAATTTACTTATCATGGCTTAGTTATTGTCGCTTAGTTAGTTATACGTGTCGCTTCCTAGCCAGGTGCTCGGCATTATTAGGATAGGGCAAGGAGCAATGGAATGACGAAGACCAATCATCAGTGATTGAAATTTCCCTTTCTGAAACAACTAATGTACCGAAAAAAAACACCAAAAAACCTGGAGATAACATAAACATTCAAAACCATCTCATTCTATGGTGATTTTCCATATAAATGTAAAGCAGTGTCACAGTCTAGATGAGTTGGAAGGTTAAGGGTCGGGGAAGTGTAAGTCTGCTCAGAAGGCTCTTCATATATGTGCATTATAATTAATTATAATAATATAAAGCAATGAAGCACATACATGGTTTATTATTATTTAATATTACTGTTGTACATATTATATTCAATTGTGAGTCGCGCACCAACCCCCTTCTCGGTACGCGCGATTGGGGCACCACCTGTCAACGCCTGAATTGTGTCACTTCTGCACTAATTTTCATTTTTGTAGTTGGGCATATTTTCCAAGTTCCGCCAGAGAACTAATAAAACAGTACTCAGCCCAACTATGGTTTTGGTTACCTTTCTGTCGCAGTGGACTTATATATATATCATACATATATATACACACATATATATGTGCTATATCATTTATTATGTGAATATAAATGAAGAATAGTCTTTAATGTTTTTGTGTGCTGCTTCTGGGCACCTTCGCTTCCCAACACCCCTTATTCTCAGCAGGGACCCCTGTAACCGGGCACTCTCTGTTTTCTGCTTCCTGGGAACCGACTCCAACGGTCTCCCAGCTCTCACTTCAAAATTGAAGGGAGAGAGTCAATCAAATATATATAAAACACATACTATTCGTAGTATATATAACACATAGTATATACCATATATAATATATCTATAAATACCATATACGATATATATATAGATAATGTATATATAATATACATAATATAGATAACACATATACTATGTATAATATATACTATATATTATGCGGGTATTACAGTACCTATATGCTAAAATACTTCAAGGAGTTTGACGCCCCTGCCTTGCAAAGTTATAGGTTCTTGATAGAACCAAAGGTTAAGGGAGCAAACCCTAACAGAAAACCATGCTTCCGTGGCAGCATTAAGGGTGGTGATGAATGGAACTCCCAACATCTCCCGGCTAGTCACTGCAAGGAGAATTAATTTGTGCCTGTCTTGATGGGTTCTTGCCCGTGTCAAACCTCTATTTGCTCCCCGAGAGAGTGCTGCTAGTAACTAGCAAAAGCCAGCAGCACTTCAACACCTTGCAAGCAGCTTTTATGAAATGCACCACCACACAAAATACCATACCCGATCCCCAGTTGAAGGATACTATCAAGAGAAACCTGAAGCTGAGAGACATTAGGACCGACTCATGGACATCACTCTCACAGCAGAGTGCTAAATGGAGAGCGGCCATTAAGAAATGAAAGCAGTCTCTGTAGCATTGCGACTAACAGCATGAGGATGATGATATTATATCTATAACATATCTATATATTATATATAATATCGAATATATAATATATATTATATACATAGTATACATAATATATATAAAATATTTACTATTTACTGTAAATAATATATAAACTATACATTCTAGATGTAATATATAACATGTAACATATATAATGTAATACATGTCATATCTATATATATATATATATATATATATATATATATATATAGACATATATATATATATACTGTCTGGGTCTGGCCTTTACTGCTTTTCTTTGAAAACACAAAAGAGAAAAAATCCCAACCCAGACAACATTTATCGACAGTAGGCGGGTTAGCTGATGTGCGGAAACTGACGACTCTGAAAGCTGCTGCTCTTAATGATGATTAACGTTGATGCATTCATCACTGCCTCATATCGATGGACGTGCGCAGTTGTTATCTCCTGCGCACAGGCTGGAGGAGATTTTGGGGCAGTGCAGGCAGAAGTTCACCAACTCTTAGCTGGCCCTCTCCACCCTATATCCACTCTCATGATGCAGGATTTGGTTGCTTGGTTGTTGGAGTGTTACGAGGAATATAAAATGGAGATTTATATAAATATTGTAGTAATTGAACCGGAGTAGGTTAGTTGTATGAAGACCTGTGGAAAGTTCTAGAACAAGTAGCTTGAGCTGTATGGTTAGCACTTGTGTGTGCATGTAAGTAGGGCTAGTGGGTGCTGTGTAGGGGTTTAGAAACTGGCCCCACATAACAGTTGTACACCTGCTGCCATTGGATTTTATTTTAAATAAAAGGTTGGTCTTATCCAGCCCGAGATTTGAGAATCATATTGGTATTGTATTGGTTGTGTAATGAATAATGTCCTGGCAACATCTAAGGTCATATATCAGGACGGGTACCGACTTGTGACAGTGTGCAGTCATGGCGACTTTACAGTGCTGTCGCCCTGGGAAATCAGGCCATCGGCATCATGATCCGATATCCCACTCAGTCATATTATCTGTACACTGAGATAACCAGTCCTTGCCCTATTCCTATTAATGCCGAGCCCCAGGCTAGGTAGCGACAGGGATCAATTGGTTTGAACTCCCGATCTGCGCATGCGAGACCCGCGATTTACCGACTCCGGCCCCAGGCCCAGTCACGATACAGGAAATAATGCTTAGCACGCATCAATTATGTGTCGTAGTGTAAAGTCGAATCCACTAATCAACTCGGCGTGGTCACCACTTATGTAGAGGCTAAGGCTCGAATATGTGGCTGTGTAGGCAGGTTATGGTGAAATCAATACAGGCACACAGAAAGGAAGAGTATAAAGTGTAAAGAAGAAGAGAGGGTCAAGCCCTCTGGCTTATTATTTATATGGTTACATGGGTTCATTGTAGAGTATCACCCCACCCCTTTCCCCCAATGGAAAGCAAGCATTCTTGGCCCTACCAATAGGGATCCAGCATTCCTGGTCCCCATGGATACCAGTGGTCTGCCCACCACCACAAGCCGTATGGCCCCATGCATGCCACCACCAACCTTGACCTTTGAGTGTGGTGACCCCTACCCCAGCAGAGAGGGTAGGCCCTGAGTGCAATCACACCCAGACCTGCCAGCACCAATATGTCTATTTACATCCCACTCAGGCACCACCAACCCATACATATATATATACATGCACCTGGTCACGTACACTAATCAGTAATAGAACATTTGCATCCCCCCCTATGCTGAATATCGGAATATTTTACAGTATGATGGGCTTCTGATGTCGGATATGAAGGGAAACAGTGTGTCTAGAGCAGGATTGGAATCCACACTTATATCATTCCAGGGCCGGCATTGTAAGCATGTAATCCACTTATGCCTGGTACACACCTACCGTTTGTGCGCACCCACCTGCCGTATACGATCTAAAACTGCCCGTTTCGCACACAAAAATCACTAGTCGTGCACTCCCTGTGCACACCTAGCGATTGCGATTCGCGCATAAAACCTCAGTTTTAGGGCTAAAACCGGCCGATTACGATTGCGATTCGCGATTCGAAAAATGAATCGGCCCGTTTTCAGTTTTAAGTGGGTCGGGTCGAGTCGCACAGTTTTAGTGCGCGAATCCTATATCGTAGGTGTGTTCCAGGCATTACTCATGGCTACCCGAGGATGTAACATTTGACCAGGCTGGCGATCAGCACGCCTCAATTTCTACTCTCGTCCCCCTAGAATTGTAGGTCTCATACTTCAAATTACAAATATCCAGGCAGAGTGTTTGAAGTACATACACACCAATGGTTAAGTACTCGCACAAGCGTAGCTTGGGGGTGATTTGGTGTCTTTTTTCCTGTGTTTTATTTTTTACAAATGAAGGGAAGTATTGTGCCTAGAGTGTGATTCGAACCCATACTTTTGCTATTCCAGGTCTAGAGTCCTAACCATCAGTCTTTATAAGCATCCCTCAATCCATGGCTGTATGCAGGTATTGCAGGTATTGCAATACCTCAGGGAGTTTGATGCCCCTGCCCTGCAGAGTTGTAAACCACTGCCTTGTGGGACAGGTTCTTGACAGAACTGAAGGCTAAGGGAGCAAACCCTAAACAGAAAACCATGCCACTGTGGCAGCATCAAGGGCAGTTAATGTATGGAACTCCCAACATATCCCGACCAGCCACTGCAGGGACAAATAGTTTTGTGCCTGTCTGGACAATCATGTTCTTGCCGGTGTGAAACCTCTATTTGCTCCCCGAGAGAGTGTCGCTGGTAGCTTGCAAAAGCCAGCAGCACTTCAACACTTTTGCAGGCAGCTTTCATGAAATGCACAACCGCTTTCAATCCATGCCTCCCTGTGTATGTGATATTTCTCCTGGAGAGGTCAGTGAGATTTGATAGTCTATCATCATCATCTGACACACTATCATCTAATCAACTATTACAGAACAAACTGTCCTTCCAATGTAGAATATAATAGTTTATAATATATACAAATATAATATTGCAATTCATTGTCAAAGCACCCTATTGAATAGCTGCTGTATTTCTATAACCTCACATTACTCTGTATGTGGTGCTCTAGAGGCCTACAGGAATCAGATAGATTGGTAGGTGTAGATATGATCATGACATCAGGAATCCTAGGTGGTGTAATGAGTAGCACACTAGCCCCCGAATGGCAAAGCATGTTGGTTCGAATCTTGCTGAAGGCGCAACATGATGTTTGTTTGTTGTTGTTGTTTTACATCCTAGCAACATCTAAGGTCATATCAGGATGGGTACCGACTTGTGACAGTATGCAATCATGGTGATTTTATAGTACTGCCCCACTGGGAAATCAGGATGCTGATATCCCACTCAGTCACATTATCCTGACACCGAGTTAACCAGCCCTTGCCCTATCGCAATAATGCCGAGCACCAGGCTAGGAAGCGACAAGTATAAATTTTTAAGTCATTGGTTTGATTCAACAGGGAACAGAACTCGCGATCTTCCGCATGCGAGGCCTGTGCTCTACCGATTCGGCCACCGCGCCCGGTCGCGCAAAATGATGAAAATGGAAAATAAAATGGAGAGAGTAGGGTTTCTTAAATGGGAGGTCAATGCAGACTAATCTATATAATAATTAATATACCTATATTATATCAAAGACCCTATAATACTAAGACGGCTCACTCAGCCTGTCCTGTGTAATCAAAATGATCAAACCCACCACTTGGTGCACTGGCTGTTCTCTTAGTTAAGCAGGTGATATATTATATGTATAAATGTATATATGAATGTGAAAGATGAGTGATGATGGCGATGATGATGATGATGCTGATGATGATGTGTATTTGTTCATAACAATTTCATATTGATGTGTATTCATACTTACCTATCTCATGTATAATATAATCATATGTGAAAGACCAACCAGCAGCTGGGCTGATCAAACCCACCACAAGGTGGCACTGCGAAATTTACATTACCATGGGAGAGATAGGGAGTGAGCCATCTTACTATTATAGGGTCTTTGATTATATTCTTTAACCACCACCAATAATTAAGCGTTGGAGGCAAATATAATTTATTAACTGCCTCTCGATTGCTATGCGAAGGACTAATTAGACAGTATCCCGGGGAAGCAGCACTATAAAGCCCATCATGAGCGAGAAGTATCTCAGGTCTGGAACCGTCCTAATACGACCTTCGATGTTCCGAGGAGGCTAAACCCCAATAAAGCAGCATTACAAGTCAATGTCCCATAGCGCTACTCTAACCTGGTACCCGGTGTAGGACGTTCAAAACACTACTGTTAGGTTCACAACACTACCCCTACGTACGCTCAAAACACTACCCAACTTCAAAACACTATCATCAGATCATGACAAGGGAGTGGGAGTTGTAGTGCCGCAAAATGTACATATTTGGTATACGCTGACTGTGCAGTGGCGTTTGAAGCCGTATTAGTAGTATACGCTGATAGTGCTGCACTATAAAGTCACCATTAGTGTGTACTGTCATAAGTCGGTACACATCCTGATATGGTCTTAGATGTTGCTAGGCTGTAAAACAACAACAAACACACAAAAACAAACTTCCCCACCCTACTGCATACTGCACCACCGGGTGGCCTAATTGGTAGAGCGTAGGCCTTGCATGCGGAAGGTTGGGAGTCCAGTTCCCGGTGCAGTCAAACCAATGACTTTAAAATTGATACTGGTCGCTTCCTAGCCTGGCATTAATAGAATAGGGCAAGGTTAGCTCAGTGTCAGGATAATGTGACTGAGTGGGATATCGGGCCGGCAGCCTGATTTCCCAACACTATAAAGTCGCCATGAGTTTGCACTGTCGCAAGTCGGTACCCATTGTGATATGACCTTAGACGTTGCTAGGATGTAAATCAACAACCAACAACAACAACCCCTACTGCCCCGCCTTACTGCATACTGCCCCACTCGAGTGCATACTGCCTCACCCTTACAACAAATGAAAATGAATATGCAGCAAACAAACAAAAACTAGAGTCGTGCTTTGAACTTAAGGATAGTGTTTTGAGCGTGGCCACAGTAGTATTTTGAACCTACCTTCAACCAGGTTGAAAGCACTACTGTAGTGTTTTGAACCTAGGTTGAAAACACTACTGTAGTGTTTTTGTGGGGTAGTGTTTGGAGCTTATGCTGCGTTCATAGCACCCTGGTGAAGATGGTGAACTTCCCACTTACTGCCAGTGAACACGACCATGTAAACTGAGAGCGTTCATTTGACAACCTTAAGACCCAGTCACACATACCCGGATCAGGGGCCGGACGAGCCCCGGACCGCCATCCGGGGTGGTCCGGGGCGATCCGTGGCTCGTCTGTGGGTCGTCCGTGGCGGCCCCCCTTGCTCTGGCCTGATCCGTGGCTCGTCCGGCGCGGTCTGGGCTCAGCCCCGGATGTTTTAAAATGTTTAAAACATCCGGGGCGGTCTGGCGGATTTTGCGATCCGGCTCAATCCGGCGTGATCCTGGGTGGGCCCCACTTGGGTTGTCAATGGGCGAGCTGGGCACAGCTGGGCAGGGGCTCCAGGTGGGTTCTGAAGTGGGCGTGAGATGGGCCCCACATGGGCTGGATTCCCAACATTTAAAAAAAAAAAGTCATATTTTGTCTAAAATATAGTTAGCATATTCAATAACTGTGATAAAATTAAATTTTAGCAGTCATTTTTTACATCTGAAAATTTGCTAAGCTTAGTCATTTTGTGTCAGTGTGTTTCTGCCACCTTTTCCCTAGGTTTCCCTACAGATGGCGCCACTGACAGTCTTTAGCAGTCTAGAGACACCGCTACCCGGAGATAGTTAACCGAAGCTAGCACTTAGCTCCGGTTAACGTTGGCACAACTTGGTGCATACGGCCCCAGGGACCGTATGCACCAATCGGAGTTCAGCCCTTAACCGCGGTTTGGCTAGCTCCACACGGTTAAATGTGAGAAATCGGCATGCACCAATCGGTGCCAGCGCTAACCGCCGACCATAGCCTAGGCTAAGCTAAACCATTTTCAAATCGGGTTTAACTGCTAGCCGGGGCGGTTAGTGTGCGTGTGTGGGTCTCAATCTATTCAATGCGATCATATTTGACAGAATTAAATATGCAATAAGTGAAATTTTATCAATTTAACCCTAAATCCGAAGCGAAATTCACGCCACCACTACTTCGGCGGAGATATTAATATTTTCGAATCGACGAATGTAAAGTAAACATATCGCCGCCGCCGCAGCGACGTCGATATCCATACTGTTGCATATCAACAAAACACACATCGACGCCGTCGCCGCCGCTGAATCGGTGGCTATATATTAAGCCCAAATCTATTCAATGCGATCATATTTAACACATTTACATACTCAGTAAGTGAAATTTAATCAAATTAACCCTAAAATCGAACCGTTATTAATGCTCCAGCCGCATTGGCGGCATTATTCATATACACCATAACACGGTTTGGTGGCCATCTTGACCTGATTCCTGTTTGCAGGTACACAAACGCATGTGGCAGTATCATCAGTGTGGCAGTGAGCAATCTTCAGAGAGAAAAAGTTAAATATCTCTAAAACCATACAACCAAGAAACAAACTGATTGGAATACACATAGAAAACATGTTTACCAAAAATATAAAATTAAATTGATATGGTTAGGGTTCTGGATTTCTATTCATTTTGAATAAAACTGACGTTTTGCACTGCTGGTACCGGCATACTCAATGCATTGTCAATGGCAGTGAGCAATCTTCAGAGAGAAAAAGTTGAATATCTCTAAAACCACACCAGATAGAATCAAGTTGATTGGAATACACATAGAAAACATGTTTAACAAAAGGATTATATTAAATTGATAAGGTTAGGGTTCTGGATTTCTATTAATCTTTAATAAAACTAACGTTTTGCACTGCGCGTACCGGCAAACGCAATGCATTGTCAATGGCAGTGAGCATTCTTCAGAGAGAAAAAGTTAAATATCTCTAAAAGTACAACACCTAGAAACAAACTGATTGGAATACACATAGAAAACATGTTTACAAAAGAGATTATATTAAATTGATATGGTTAGGGTTCTGAATTTCTATTATTTTTTAATAAAACTAATGCTTTGCACTGTGCATTCCGGCAAACTCAAGGCTATCAGGCTTTGTTTACCTATATCCGGAAGTGGCCTCGTTCTCGCAAAATTAGGACATGCCCATATAAGGCCAAACCGTATTATCGTGTATTGTCAAATCGACGAATCTAAAGTAAACAAATCGCCACCGCCGCTTCTACGTCGATATCCATACTGTCCAACGTAAACTAAAAATGGCCGCCGCCGAATCGGCGGGAATATATTAAGCCCAAATTTATTCAATGCTGTCATATTTAACAGAATTACATACTCAATAAGTGAAATCTTATCAATTTAACCCTAAATTCGAACCAATATTAACGACGCCAGCGTATTGGCGGCGTTATTCATATCGTTGACTGGAGGGAATTCCCAAATCTATAAATAAACTCACGGTCAGCTACCCGCCCCAGCTAAGACAGTGGTGCATATCACTTTACATCTTTCGCGGAACCCCCGGTACCCGGTGTCACAGTTTCAGCGCCCGGTCAGTTTCAACGGCCCGTATCGACTCAAACTCAAGGCATTGTCAATGGTCTTGAGCAATCTTCATACAGAAAATACAGCAAAAGTGAAATATCTCTAAAACTACACCACCTATTTACAAATCGCTTGGTTCACATATAGAAAACATCTTTACCAAAAAGACTGTATTAAATTTATAAGGTTAGGGTTCTTGATTTGTATTAATTTTGAATAAAACTAAGCTTTTGCACTGCGCGTGCCATCAAACTCAAGGCATTGTCAATGGTCGCTAGCAATCTTCATACAGAAAATACAGGAAAAGTGATATATCTCTAAAAACACACCACCTAGAAACAAATCGCTTTGTACACTTGTAGAAAACATCTTTAACAAAAACATTATATTAAATTTATAAGGTTAGTGATGATGATGTTAGATTTTGACGCATGCGCATGAAACTGACTGGGCGCTGAAACTGACCGGGCGCTGAAACTGTGACACCGGTGCTAGCTGACCGGTGTAGTAAGTTCAAAACACTACCCAACAACAACACTACGGTAGTGTTTTCAACTTAGGTTCAAAACACTACGGTAGTGTTTTCAACTTAGTTAAGGGTAGGTTCAAAACACTACTGTGGCCACGCTCAAAACACTATCCTTAAGTTCAAAACACTCCCTTTAAGTTCAAAACACTACTCTCATGGTGCTGGCAGCCTGGGCCCGTATGCAGGAGTCAGTGTTAGCGGGGTTTGGTGTTAGAGCCTGTTACTGTTTAGCTATCACCGACGTCGGGAACTGTCTCAAGTGGTATGCAGGAGCGCATAACACTTTCATTATAGCTAAACATGAATTTATTTATAGATTTGGGAAATCCCTCTGCGTCTGTACCCATAGATTAGGCTTAAATATATTAAATGCTATCATATTTAACAGAATTAGATACGCAATAAGTGAACTTTGATGAAATTAACCCTAAATTCGAAGCAATATTAATGCTGCGATATTAATATTTTCCAACCGACGAATGCAAGCAACCGGCGCCGCCACCAGTATGGAAAGCGACGTCGATGCGGCGGCAGCGGCGATTTGTTTACTTTACGTTCGTCGATTCAAAAATATAAATATTAATATCGCCGGCGTTGCGGCGGCAGCGTTAATATTGCTTCGAATTTAGGGTTAATTTAATCAAATTTAACTTATTGCGTAAGTAATTCTGTTAAATATGACAGCATTGAATAGATTTGGGCCTAATGAACTCGCTATACCTCCTATTTTCCAGGGGTAACATAACACCGTTAAGCTTTTGGTGTTAGGCCTGTCACCGACTCGTGCATACCATTTTTCGCCGCTAAGCGGGAATTCCCGCCAAACACCGTTTTGCCTCGCTAACACTGACTCCTGCATAGGGCCCCTGGTCTCCCAGTGGGTTTGTTTGTTGTTGTTTTATGTCCTAGCAATATCTAAGGTCATATCAGGACGGGTACCAACTTGTGACAGTGCACACTCATGGTGACTTTAAAGTGCTGTCCCACTGGGAAATCAGGCTGCCGGCACCATGACCAGGTATCCCACTCAGTCACATTATCCTGACACTGAGCAAACCAGTCCTTGCCCTATCCTAATAATGCCGAGCGCCAGGCTAGGAAGCGACAAGTATCAATTTTTAAGACATTAGTTTGACTCGACCAGGGTTCGAACCCACGACCCCATGATCTACCAGCATGGGAGACGGACGCTCTAACTCATTTGGACATCCTGTCTGGTCCTCCCAGTGGGACATCACTATAAAGTCGCCATGAGTGTACACTGTCACAAGTCAGTAACCATTCTGAGATGACCATAGATGTATCTAGGACAAAAAACAACAACAAACAATCAAATACCGCAGCACCATCAGCGTAGTCTAATAGTAATACTTGGTGCAGTTGCTGCAGCACCATCAGCATAGTCTAATACGTGGTGCAGATGACGCAGCACCATCAGCATATACTGATATGTGGTGCAGACGCTGCAGTGCTTTCAGCGTATACTACTAATATGTGACAAAATCGCCCCAGCGCCATCAGTGTATACTAAGTAATACGTGGTGCAGTACCACAGCACCATCAGCATATACTAATACGTGGTGCAGACGGCGCAGTGCTTTCAGCGTATACTACTAATATGTGGCAAAATCGCCCCAGCACCATCAGCGTATACTAAGTAATATGTGGTGCAGATGCCACAGTGCTATCAGCGTATACTACCTGTATGTGTGTCCTGATATGACCTTAGATGTTCCCAGGACGTAAAACTCCCGCTAACCAAACTAGGTTTCATTTTGCGACATTACACTTACAGCTCCAACTGCCATCTTATGATAGTGTTTTGAACTTGGGTAGTGTTTTGGATGTACGAAGGGGTAGTGTATTGAACTTAACAGTAGTGTTTTGAACTTAAGTTGAAAGCACTACCGTAGTGTTTTGACCTTAGGTTGAAAACACTACCGTCGTGTTTTCGACTGGGTAGTGTTTTGAACGTCCTACACCGGCGCTAGTGCCTAGCTCCGGTTAAGCCTAGCACAACTTGGTGCACACGGCCCCATTTGTGAAGTGGGAAACACCATATTCACCAGTTCATATGAACGCAGCATCACTACACCGGGTGTCTCGCCGGTTGTCTGCTCCTGCCATCTGGTGGTTCAAACAGGCACCATTCCATAGCACGGTGCATACTTGACCACCCTCTGGCGACTCGGGATGGAACTACTCAGGATGAAGGCGAGATATTCTACCGTTCAGTTCATTCATGGTTTGGTAATGATGCATTCAGTGTTGCCAGCTCTCAAGAAATTCCCATGACAGTCACGGAAATTGAAGGTTCTGATCAGTCACCTTGCGAGATAAAGTCCCACGAATTTCTATACTTTTGTACAAAATCCTACAAAATGTCTGGACATATGTATGAATCTTTGTATTTTTGATTAAAGCTGCATGGTTCGATGAAATATCAAATTTCCAAAACCAAACCAAATATCTAGATTTGATTTGACATATCTAACTTAGATACCGATGCACTTATTAAGCATTTGTTTCTGCATAGAAGGCAATACTGAGTCAATTTAACAAACCCTGTTAATGCAGAAGTCTATGGCGTCAGAATTTTGGCAACCTTGCCAAAACTAATTTTCCACGTTTGCACTCAAAATATCTCAAAAGTTTACCATTTAAAATAAAAGTAACTTTGAACTAATGTAAAGTAGATACTACTGAACGATCTAATATATTTATCTTAGAAAGAAAAAATACAGAAATTCAAAACCATTGGACTATGCAACTTTAAATACAAATACGTATCATGTTATGCATATGCTAATCTATCACTTCTTGTATCAGCCTATATAGCCCCTTGCAAATGCCCTCAAATAACCATTATATAACCATTTAAAACATTCTTTTTGGTGTGTGGGCAAACCCCCCGAAGTGCCTAGCAAGCTTGCGGCTCCCACCATTTTGGGCTGCACACCCGCAATGCAAAACCTCAAGGAATTGCAGTACTTCTTGTGAAAGTACAACGTCTGAACACTTTGAATTCTGGATACTGAATGGTTTATTCACACCCAGGGCTCGCTGAACTGCCGGCTAAACTTTCCATGACATCATCTCATTTACATACTCCTTTCTCTCACTCGCCGTCTAGAACCTCATGCATTTCATTAGCATATACTCCCCACGTGTCTGGACGTCTATTACGCATATATCACACCGCCTGCCCTACTTAAAGTTGCCTAGTCTGATGGCTTTGACTCTGTAATTTTTCTCAGATAAAGATATTTAATTGATTATTATAATCTATCTTACTTTTTTTTAAAGTAACTTTTATGTTTAGTGGCTAACTTGTGAGATATTTGAAGTGGAAACATGTCAAATTAGTTTTGGTAAGCATGTACCAGGTTTTTCTCACATTGCTTCAGTTTTCCCCTTCTTTGTGACAACAAATGCTTAATAAGTACATCAGTATCTATGTTAGATATGTAGAAACAAATTAAGAGTTCAGAAGCAAAACACTGTAAACGCCAATCCAAAAATGTAGTTGTCTCCGCCTGTGCCTGAAAAATCGCCCGCCCCTTCTTTAAAAAAAAATCAATTCTTTTTTTAAACTGTTAAAAGTGCATCTGGCTAGCATAGAATTTAGATATTACTCAGCAGGATGTGAATCAATCTGTATTTTATGTGGGATAAATGAAAACAATATGGAAAAAGAGGGATGCTACTGTTAATTCAAATATTTGACTTCCAAAATTGAAACTTCTAGAACTGTATGATATCTGAGGTATAACTTGTTTGGCAAATATCACTTAGGATGCAGCCAAACACTGATTCTCCATCTGGTACTGATTGTCATAGTTTAATACTAATTGATGGTCATAGTCTAATGCTAATTCTAATACCACTACCTAGCTAAATTCAGGTCTGGCAGTAAGTTACCTTATTAAATCACTTGTAAAGTGTTCATTATATATTCTACTCAGTAACATTATTGTTTCTCTACTTGCCGGATGTTCGCTATGTGGTAAGGTTAAACTCACTGTGTAATAATATAAATAGTACAGAAAGAAATATAATAAAATAAAAAACGCCTGCCCGACCCGGATTTGTGTGATCAGAAGGATGATCACCAACTCTTTTTTTTAATGATTTGGCCTTAGTTCAGGCTGACTTTCACTCATCCATACGTATTCTAGCACCCCTTAGCATTTCCCCTTTTTCTACTTCAAAAATGCAATTTTAATCAAAACGTTTTCATTTTCTTAAATAAATATTTGGGGAGTGCCCTTTTCTCAAGTGAGGCACTGCTCTTCTGAAAGTCTGCGCTCATCCATCACTCCATGTAAACAAAGACCCTATAATACTAAGACGGCTCACTCCCTATCTCTCCCATTGTAATGTAAATTTTGCAGTGCCACCTTGTGGTGGGTTTGATCAGCCCGGCTGCTGGTTGGTGTTTTGTATGTAAATATGCATGAGATAGGTAAGTATGAATACACATCAATATGAAATTGCTATGAACAAATACACATCATCATCCGCATCATCGCCATCATCACACATCGTTCACATTCATATATACATCTATACATATAATATAGCAACTGTTTAACCAAGAGAACAGCTATCGCACCAAGTGGTGGGTTTGATCATTTTGATTACACAGTACAGGCTGAGTGAGCCATCTCAGTATTATAGGGTCTTTGCTGCAAACCAACCATTTTCAAATTATTCAATTAATTAACCACATACACACATCATAAGGGTGTTATTTCATGGATTGTACAACATTCCTACCTTAAATCAGGACTTGGAAACGCTGTAATCAGTCCTAAATTTGAGAGACATGTCTGTCCCAGATGAGCATAACCTTAGCGGTAAGCTGGTGCCACAGTAGGTTTCCACTTGCACACCATTGTAAATCTTTAGGCTATCATAGCAACATGTACGGTGTCGTTGAACGTTGAATGCCAGGAAGGCCAGTGAGATGATCTGGAAATTGGAAAGCACAACTTAAAAAGGGCCCTTTCTATTTGTACGGACCAATGAACAGTGGACGAGGTGTGCAGAAACTGATTAGTAATTCACGAAGATGGAGGCAGACTAAAATTACAATTAAGATGTTATTAATCTGAGGTTATGAGCCGGGAGGGAGGTGGGGGGCTTCGGCTTAAGGGTCCTGGGTTCAGTCTGTGCACTCCCTCAACAGCCGTGCACTTTATGACATGAGAACAGGCACATGTACAACATAGACACATACAAAGGCACAGACACACACATGCATAGACACAGACACATACACAGCCACAGCCAAAGACACATACACATACAGTACAGACACAGACACAGGCACATACAGAGACTGAGACACACGCACAGGCAGAGCACAGGCACAGACACACTCAGTCATAGGCACAAACACATGCACAGATATAGACACATACACAGCCACAGGCACAGACACATACAGTACAGACACAGACACAGGCACATACACAGACTGAGTGAGACACACACACAAGCAGAGACACATAGACATACACATGCACATGCACAAACACAGACATAGGTACAGACACACACATACATAGGCACATACTCACACACATACACACACAAACGCATACACAGACACACACATGCACATACACATGCACATACACACACAGGCACACATACAGGCACAGACAAATTCACATACACAGCCACAGGCACATGCACATACACATGCAACTACACAGACAGAGCCACATGCACATACACAGGCACAGACTCAGTTTGCCATTGATCTTCTGTATGATATCATTTATGCAAAGATTGCAATTCAAATGTTTATCTAATCTAAGTCCTAGAGACCTGTTTTCTGTTATTCTTTCCAGCATTTTACCACCTAGTGAAGCTGCTTTGTTTTCTTGATTTTTCCTACCACTGTTTTTGAAGATTAGTGTTTTGGATTTTATAACATTGATGGTTATTTTATTTGCATTGCACCAGTCATTTAGCTGTTCTAGTTTATGGTTCAAACTGTTTATTACATCTTTTTCGTTATTACCTATTGAGTATATTACCGTATCATCAGTGTATCATTGAATCATGTCTGTTTTTACCCAGACATCTAGGTCATTTATGTACATGATGAACAATAATGGACCCAGTACTGAGCATTGTGGCACTTCACATTTGATTAGTAGTTGTGGAGATAAGCTCCCATTTGGCTTAGTTCTCTGTTGTCTTCCCCATAGGTAGTCCTCTATCCAGGCTAGTGTATTTCCTCTTATCCCTATGATAGCCAGTTTTTTTAAACATGATTGTGTGATCTACTGTATCAAAGGCTTTGCTGAAGTCTATGAAAACTGTACCTACAATTAGTTTGACTGTTGATTGCTGAAAAGGTGTCATCTGTCAATGTTGCTATTGTTTTGACAGTGGAGTGAAATTTTCTAAAACCTCCCTGTCTTTCATTTAGTATGCAATTTTTTTCTAAGTGTTCATTTATATGCCTATGGAATATTTTCTCTATTAGTTTATCTGGGGTATGTAGTATCAAAATAAGCCTATTGCCCATGAGCTGCCTGTCTCCTGTCTTGAAAAGTGGTGTGATGGTGACTACTTTCCATTGTTCAACAAATTTACCTAATTCAAATGGCCTATTGAAGATTGCTGTCATTGCTCTGGGGATTGCCTGTAGGCCATCTTTCATTGCTATGGCAGAGATGTTGTCTAGTCCACTAGTTTTATTTGTGTCCACGATATTTATCAGTGTTAAGACTTCATCTACATTTGTTGTACAAGTGTAAATGCTGTTTATTATCTCTATGCTTTTGTATTCACATGGTGTATGGAATTTCTCAGATAGCTTTTCACCTATTGTTGAGAAGTGTGTGTTTAACTTGCTGGCAATAGTTTCTGTTTTTTCTAGGTTGCCTCCTTCATCTAAGAGTGTGATTTTTTGTTTGGTTTTTGTGTGTGGGATGAGGTTTTTTACATTGTTCCAGAATTTGTTGGTATCATTTTTCCATGTGGTATCTTGTCTTATTATGTATTTTCTTTTAGCTTCTGTGACTAGTACTAGTGAGTTCCCTCTAGCCAATCTGTATACATTTGCTGAATAAACTTTGACAAAAAACATGTTAAATTCTTGTAATGCTCCGTAATGCCACATGCATGCCACATATCCCCACATGCCCCCACCCCCTGAGCACTATGTACTATTTGAATGGTCCCTTATATAAATAAATGACAGGGATGTACTCACATTGTTAGCAGGAGCCCTTATCCTCCATTGACAGAGAGTCCTATTGGGGTAGTCCTGAGGAAAGTTTGGCGATATGATCTCTCCAGAAGTCTGCACATTCCCTGCACAAGATGCAATTAGTACTTGGTTGGTTGGTTGTGGAGTTTTACGTCCTGGCAACATCTCAAGTCATATAAGGACCGGTATCAACTTGTGACAGTGCGCACTCATGGCAATTTATAGTGTTGTCCCACTGGGAAATCAAGATGCTGACACCTTGACCTGATTGATGTCCCACTCAGTCACATTAACCTGACACTGAGCTAGCCAGTCCTTGCCATATCCTATTAATGACTCGACCAAGAATCAAACTACCGATTTCCAATATTCGAGGCCCACACTCTACCGATTCGGCCACTACACCTGATATTAGTTCTTGAAGATAAATGGGTCATTCTCTGAAACTGGGCCCTAAAGTCTGACATGGAAACCAACAGTAAAAACGTTCCAAATAATAGCAGAAAACATGTTAAATAATAGCAGAAAACATTCCAAATAATAACAGAATCCATGCTCATATGAAGCTTTACAACCTTTGCAGGTCAGAATTGAAAAAGAAACTATTTCACTTTTTGACGTTGATCTCCTACACATTAAAGTATAGTGTCCATCTCCTGTTTTGGGAGATCGGTAGATCTGAACCCATGAGTTTGTGGGTTCGAATCCTGGTCGAGTCAAACCAATTACTTACAAATTTATACTTGTCACTTCCTAGCCTGGCACTAGGCATTATTAGGAGAGGGCAAGGACTGGTTGGCTCAGTGTCAGTATAATGTGACTGAGTGGGATGTCAGGTAATGGTGCTGGCAGCCTGGTTTCCTAGTGAGGCAGTGGTATAAAGTCACCATAATGCACACTGTAAGAGGTCGGTGCACATCCTGATAGATGTTGCTAGGACATAAAACAATGATAAACAACCAAGCATGGCTGCAGATTCCAGTGGGAGGCGATAGGTGGCGCCTAGGGTCAGCAAGCCCTGAGGCAAGAGTCTGGAGGGAGGAAAGTAGAACAGCCGGGGCAGTTCCTTCCCCCCCACACCGTAAATCAAATGCAATATTACGCATTTCAAATAATTTGTCTGTTCTTCTAGCTGTAGATGGCATGCAGCAAGGTATTTTGGAAACTCAATATAATCGAAAATAATGATGATGATGGTTAACATAGTGTAAAGTCACAACCCCTTTCAGCTGTTGCCACTGTGTTGTGGTTTCACTTTACTGAGTTGTCTCATGTCTCTATGGATTATGCTCCTGAATACCCCTGCCTATGCTGCTGGTTGGCTTATGCTACTGCATAGCCACCTCTGCTACTGCTGCTTGTTGCCCAGTGAGTTCCCCAAGGAATGAACAACACCATCGTCATTTGAGCTTCAGTGTGGAACGGCTTTCAATGGTTCTACGCTCCCCTTATATACCCCTTTCTGTTTACCACTTTGCCTTTGGACTACTGTGTTCTCAGCTCCCCTGCATGCATCCTTCGGGATGGTCATGTCCTCAGCTCCACCTCATGGATCCTTCAATGTGTTTATGCGTACTCGAGATAACACCAACCGAGTCGTCCTTCCCTGTATCCTATTTACCAGTAGCTATTCCCATGTATTTCCAACTCTTTCTAATCAGTACAATCAGTACAATCAGTACCTACACACCCACAGCATCCCCTCCTCTGCATCCACCCCGGCCCACACTCCGGCCAACATCCATCCTACCTGTGACCTGGGGCCATAGTGATTGAGTACTCCAGTCTGGGTCAACAGGCCTCCCTTCCACCACCGAGTTTCTTGCACGGAGTCTGCTAGTTACTTACTCATAACTATATACTGTGGATTTAATGTTCAAATTCACAGTATTAGATGATAAAGTGTTCCACTCATCCACCAGTATTCTAGCTGTCGGTGTTGGTAATCACATTTATATCCCTACAAATGAAAGTATCAGACTTCTGTCAAATGACAGCAACAATGATCACAGATGTAATTTAAAAGTGGTTAAATTTGTATAAAATGACAGCAAAAGTTAACTCACAAAACCTTGGTTTGAGGCAATACAGTCCAGTTCTTCTTATAAACACACTTTTGTTTTTGTGGATCGCGATATATTTTTCGGTATATATCCAACTTTATTGCATTGATATCAGTAGTAATAGGAGGACCGATATGGGTCCATATTACGTAATCGTCCCGCATCAGAGAACCGATGCGGTACAATGACCTTAAATGACCCATTGCATGTTTGCATCCGCGGGTCAATGGCCATCAGTGACCTTAGATGACCCATTGCATGTTTGCAGGATTTTAGGTTGAACTCATTTGACCTTTTTAACTGGAATGATGACGTCACTGTTCAGGTTGAACTCATTTGACCTTTTTGACTGGAATGATGACGTCACTGTTCTACCCATTGCATTTTTGCAGGATTTTAGGTTGAACTCATTTGACCTTTTTGACTGGAATGATGACGTCACTGTTCTACCTTGCAGGACTGACCTTTGCTTGCAGGATGGCCATCTGTTTTTGGTTGAACTCATTTGACCTTTTTGACTGGATTGATGATGTCACCGTTCTACCTTGCAGGATGGGCATCTGGTTTTGGGTGAACTCATATTGATTTACACTATGCTTGCAGGATTGACATCTGTTTTTTAAAATTAGTTTTTTTTTAAACTCATTCGATCTTTTATGGCGTATTGGTGATGTCGATGATTCAAACAATATTGGATTGTTTGCTCGGATTTCATTTTAACTTTAGTATAAATTATAATAATAATAATGAATACTTCATTAGGAAATGTTATACAATGTATTTTGCGCGTATATCTGTAAAACTATTTCTTGAGCATTGTTTCCATGAACATGCTATTTTGAGTCATTATTTGAGTGTTTGCAGTTGCATCCAATACTACAATAAATAAACCTCAAATAATAATAACCCAACTTAAAATAAGTTAAGGTCTTTTCTTGTTTGTTTGTTGGAGTCTTACATCCTGATTTGTTTGAATCTTTATTTAAAACCTCATCAATCCATTTATTTGAGTCCCAAAAATACCATTGTAACCATATTCTAACTCCCTAAACTCACCACCTCCCTAATAATGGTTTGTATTTTGTAATATGTAATGTTGCAAGTTGGAAGCATCCATACACAACAAAACAAAAACCCATAGTATAGATAATAAATATATTGAATTCTTCATTAGGAAATGTTATGCAATGTATTTTGTGTATATATCTGTAAAACTATTTATTGAACATTGTTTCCATGAACATGCTATTTTGAGTCATTATTTGAGTGTTTGCAGTTGCATGCGATACTAAAAAAATAAACCTCAAATAATAACCTAACTTAAATAAGTTAAGGTATTTTCTTGTTTGTTTGTTGGAGTTTTACATCCTGATTTGCTTGAATCTTTATTTAAAACCTCATCAATCCATTTATTTGAGTCCCCAAAATACCATTGTAGCCATATTCCAACAGCATGCTCACGACTCAGAACGTCGGATCCAATCAGATACTACCTTATAGAGGCTTGTTTGGGCCCAAGAGTTCAGCCAATAAGAGCCTTGCTCTTAAGTTGCTGCTCTCCTGCTCTTTTGTTTACAAAATGGCTGTTCCTGCTGAGATGCTGGGCTTTTCACTATTTATTATTGGTGATTTGGCGAATATTTGCTAGGAAAGGTAAGTTCATGATTAGAATTGTCACTGATCAT
>CM059199.1:73617049-73669427 GCA_030323885.1 Branchipolynoe longqiensis | reverse complement strand
CAGTGGTATGATTACAATGGCAAACACCCTTAAAGCAAAGCAAAGTAATGGTGAATTCAACACAACAACAGTTATTCAAGTGGTCAACTGCATGCAATTTAAAACAGTATTAGTCAATAGTTACCATTAACCAATTACATAACAATTCAGTCCAATTTGTTAAACATTCTTGCCAATAAATGTCCGGGACAGTGTCAAATGCTATGTCAACCGAGTCTGTAGAAATGTGTGTTCCCAGACCCTCAGGCGTAGGCTCAGCTCCGCTCTGGTGCTGCAGTTGAGTGCAATCAGCGACCACCACGTCTAAAGTTAATTGGCCGTGACTGGGGATGGGGCCCGGTATAACACTAGCATTCTTTTTTACAACTGTCATGCCTGTGCCTTTTGGAACCACACTTCCCACACCAATGACCATAACGGCAGGCCTGTTCATCATGGGGACAACCCTCCTCGCTATTGAAGTTGCAGCAAGGCCTTGTCCCATCCTTAGTGTATGGCCTTCGTCCTCCTGACCTCTTGACTAGAGCGATTCGTTTTAAAGCAATCAAACGCATAATATCAAAGTGTTAATTCAGAGTTTCCGGGGTTAAGCCCTCCTCAGCTGCTAGCCTATGTACTACCAACTCGTAATTCATGTGGACTGTAGCAATAAATCGGTCCAACTTCGCTCTCCCTGCCAAGTATGCCAAATGCCGTACAAATCTTCTATAGTATCTAATGTCTGAATCTTTTGTATGCAGCATCCAATAGCAGTTCGCTTCTTTTAGCTCTTACCCAGATAATTATATCGCTTAATGGACCACTTACTTCGAAGTCTCCTTTCTCTGCTATGTGTGCACTCTGAAGAGGAGGAGGATCAGCTGCACCTCCTATGGCGCCAGCGGCATCTCGATGGGCTCCTGCCCCGGCTGTCGCCAGACTTGTCATCGTCCAGCACTGGTGTCGTCCGGCGTGGTCAGGCGCTCGCCGAAAGCATCTTATGACGCTTCTGAGGTGGTGTGCAGTCCTTTGACGCACTCCGCCGTCCCCTATGTTACACGATCCTCCTGCCGGTTCTCCTCACGCTCCTCTGGCGATCACTGGAGCAACTTCTCCGTCCTCTTGATACATCCCCCCCGCCTGCTCTGCGATCTGCTGCGTCCGCTTCTGCCGTCTCCTGATGCACTCCTGTCTGGCCTACCCAAGGAGAAACGAGGCAGCTCCCGCTCTATTTCGTCTGTTTTATCCGCAATGGCTGCCTTGCACTTCTTCTTCTCGAGAGGACAAAGTCGCTCCAGAAGAGAATTTTTTCTCTCTTAAGCGGATGAACAACCGACAACAAATAATGATAATTGGTCTGAGTTCTTTATATATGTCTCTGGTATGAGCAGAGCAGTTCTTTATATATGTCTCTGCCCACCTTTACAGAATTTAAACTGTTAGTGAAGGGAAGGGTTCCCTGCTAGGTCTGTGGTTATATAGTCAGTCCCAGGGGGCGCCAGAGATGCTTAAGGGCACAGCAAAGCTAAATGGCGACTCGGACAGGTTCAATTTGTACAATAATAAATAAACCAAGTCGGTGAAAAACCCCTCCACCAATTATACATGCTTGATACATATATAATGCATTATGTGCTCTATACATTACGGCCTATGATGTGTAGGTCTAACTCAGATTTGTCTATTACATATCCATATATATATATAGAGAGAGAGAGAGAGAATTTTATTTGACTTCATCAAATTTTGGACATAACACCAGAATACAGATAAATCTGTTGAATTATTGTCTTCATTATCCCAGAAACATAAGCTATGCTATGTTTGTGTGACATATTCAATGGTTCATATTCATTACTGGAAGGCAATTTTACTATTTATGCTGGATTTGGTAAATATAGAACAAAAAATCTGTATGTTAACGGTTTAAATTGAGACATGGAATACAAACACCACTACCCTCCCTTACCCCTGCCCCAAAATAAAACATAAATAAAATACAAACACCACCACTGGCCTTTTACAACTAACTTACATAGTCATAGGCAGCTTTGTTACTCATTACTGAACTTGAGTATTTAGCATTTGTACATTGGAAAGAAACCGCTCTTTCGGAGCTATTCAGGACAGGATATTGTCATCAGTAGGTTTACGTGTCTACTTTGTCTTATTTTTGTCTTGCAGAAAGTTTTAGTCGGATTCACCTATTTCCAACTTCATAACTCAGTTTCATGTCATACTGATAGCCTCAAGATTTACAATGGATTAGGAAACCTGGTAAAGAACTTGTGTGGTGACCTCAATCCCAGCAGTACACTCTCAACTGGACGATACATGTACCTGAAGTTTACGTCTAGTCGCTTTGGTAGATATGGTGGGTTCAAGGTAAGAGTCTTATATACGGATATGTTTTTGTTATTGAACATTTATACTGCCTATCATGGTTAAGTCTGAAAAGTCTTTTCTTCACCATTAGACATTTGATCAACTGAAAGCCTGAGCATACACTGTTACCAAACCATAATGCATTATATATCACATATATATATCTTCATGTGTATTTGACAGAAAAGAGCATATGAGTGGTGGTTCAAACCCCATCTGGGCAAATGTCAATTGTTCTTACAACTTTACCAGGCTGCTTAGGCCTATCATGAGTCATGTAGTTTGGGGTGTGTGGGTGGACAAAAACACTGCACGAGCAGACGTTATCACACAGCTCTGGTGCTGAGCTGAACTGAACTGTTCACTTGGAGGCCCATGGGCATGGCCCGTCATGCCATTTGGTCATTTGTTTGTTTGAGTTTTATGTCCTGGCAACATCTAAGGTCATATCACGATGGGTACCGACTTGTGGTTGTGCGCACTCATGGCAACTTTTATAATGTTGTCCAACTTATAAGTGATTGCTTTGAATTGACCAGGATTCAAACTCCAGATCTTCCGTTCGGGAAGCCTGTGCTCTACCGTTTAGGCCACCGCGACCGTGTCATTCGGTGGAGTTGCTATGGTGGTGCTCCTGTCTCGCGTCTTTGGTTACCACTGACATCAGCACTCGGTACCCCCGCCCCCCCACGCAAAACACAAATAATTTTATTCCGGGGCCCCTAAACTCGAGGAGCCGGGCACGGTGACTGAATCGGTAGAGCGTTGGCTTCCCGTGTGGAAGGTCGGGAGTTTGAACCCAGCGCGAGTCAAACTAATGAATTACAACATTGATGCGTGTCGCTAACTAGCCTGGCACATGTCATTACTAGGATATAACAAGTACTGGTTAGTTCAGTATCAGGATAATGCGACTGAATGGGAAATTGGGACATGGTGCCGAAGGGCTGATTTCCCAGTGGGGCAGCACTATGAAGTTGCCATGAGTGTGCACTGGTACACACTGTCACAAGTCCGTACCCTTGCTGATATGACCTTAGATGTTGCCAGGATGTAAAACTTCAACAACCAACCAATCAGAGCAAGTCTCACTCCCTTCTTTCCTACAGATTTCATTCACCTTTGGCATTAACGGCGGCGGTGGAAACTTGGGTAAGTGTCTGCAGAATGGGAGTTTTTTTTTTGTTCAAGTGTTTTTATTGCTCTGAATAACATGTTGTCAGTGCTAATTCACTACACTCAACTAACAGAAGAAGGAGCAGAAAAGTATTTTTTAAAGAATTTATTAACAAAAGTAATCTTAACCATGGAGGCTAAGCAGATTCATAGCTAATGGGCGGCAGAGATCCGAATGTTCATCAATTGCTGACCAGGAGTAGGGACAAGGCGAGACCTCAGACTTTGGAGATGAGCACCAGGAGACAGGCGAAGGAAGATGAATCAGTGCTCACCCTTAGTTAGAGGGTGTGTGGGCGGGAAAGTGAAGTGTACTGCAGGGCGTGCTGTGAGAAATTGAGGAGTAGGGGAACAGGCAGGCACAAGGAAGCCAGAAATAAACATAGCCTCGTGAGCAAATTACCCATGTTAGCCTCGGCCAACATGACCAATGCACTTGTCTTCCAGCCAAAGCATAGGTGCAAAGTTGAAAATTAAGAGGCCATGATTTATATATCCACTTTCTCCTTAAATACTTAAAATAAACCAGGTCTACACTGACCTTAAATCTGATGTCAATCTCATTATTCGGGGATCAGGAATTCTGCTTCAGACTCCTTGAATGGACATTCATTTGTTCCAGCATGTCCCCATGCATCCCATATTAGTTCAATTAGCTCATTTAACTCATATTAAGTCAATTAATTATTCACAAATGAACTGACACATTAACATGACAAAGGTACTCGAATTGAAAAGTCACAAAAGTCGCAAAAACTTTGTCAGTGCACTTTATCATCATGTAGCTATGGTCTGGTAGTCCCTTATATATCTTTAGTACCATAATACATAGTCACCTTAGGATATCTTTTGTATGTGGGTCATTCTTTAAAACTGGGCACCATATATTTGGTTTCCACATTACGATGGTGATAATTAATTCTTTCTTTTATTGATAGCAAATCCAATAAATAATGTTGCCTCTGCGTGTTAGGTGTGCTAGAAATATTACATTTATTTAATCTATCCCATGAAACCTATAACAAGTATGATTGTATGATGTTGGGCTAAAGTGAAAATGTGAAAATTTACACATCAACACAATTCATTTACCCAAATTTCTTTTCAACTTTTGTCAACTATTTTCTTGTTTGCTCAAATGTTATCAATAAAGTCTTGTCTGACTTGATTGTATATGTTTAAATGATGTTCTGTGCATGTCTTTGATTTCTATATTATACAAGTGATATTAACATATTTATTAAAGTGTAGGAGATCAAAATCAAAGTGTGAAATAGCTCCTTTTTCAACTCTGACATATGCAAAACTTGTAAAGCTTCATATGAGCATGGATTCTATTATTATTTGGAATGTTTTCTGCTATTATTTAATATGATTTCTGAGTGCACACTGTCACAAGTTGGTACCTGTCCTGCTATGACTTGAGATGTTGCCAGGACGTAAAACTCCACAATCAACCAACAACGAACTAATTTCAGCTTGTGCCGGGAATGTGCAGACATTGACCAATTCTGGAGAGATCACATCGCCAAACTTTCCTCAGGACTACCCCAATAGGGCTATGTGTAAATGGAGGATAACGGCTCCTGCTAACAATGTGAGTTCATCCCTGTCATTTATTTATATAATGGACCATTCAAATAGTACATATCGCTGAGGGGGTGGGGGTATGTAGGGATATGTGGCATGCATGTGGCATTACGGAGCGTTACAAGAATTTAAAATGTTTGTTGTTAAAGTTTATTCAGCAAATGTATACAGATTGGCTAGAGGGAACTCACTAGTACTAGTCACATAAGCTAAAAGAAAATACATAATAAAACAAGATACCACATGGAAAATGATACCAACAAATTCTGGAAAAACGTCTCATCCCACACACAAAACCCACAACATCTCTGCCATAGCAATGAAAAGATGCCCTACAGGCAATCCCCACAGCAATGACAGCAATGTTCAATCGGTCATTTGAATTAGGTAAATTTGTTGAACAATGGAAAGTAGACACCATCACACTATAGGGTTATTTCGACACTACAGACCCCAGGTGAACTAATAGAGAAAATTTACCATAGGCATATGAATGAACACTTACAACAACATTGCAAACTAAATGAAAGACAGGGAGGTTTTAGAAAAACGTCACTCAACTGTCAGAACAATAGCAACATTGACAGATGACACCTTTTCAGCAATCAACAACAAACTAATTGTAGGTACAGTTTTCATAGACTTCAGCAAAGACTTTGATACAGTAGATCACACAATCATGTTAAACAAACTGGATCAGATTGGGATAAGAGGAAATACACTAGCCTGGATAGAGGACTACCTATTGGGAAGAGAACAGAGAACTAAGGCAAACGGGAGCTTATCTCCACAACTACTAATCAAATGTGAAATGCCACAAGGCTCAGTACTGGGTCCATTATTGTTCATCATATACATAAATGACCTAGATGTCTGGCTAAAAACAGACATGATTCAATGATGCGCTGATGATATGGTAATATACTCAATAGGTAATAACGAAAAAGATGTAATAAACAGTTTGAACCATAAACTAGGACAGCTAAATGACTGGTGCAATGCAAATACAATAACCATCAATGTTATAAAATCCAAAACACTAATCTTCAAATACAGTGGCAGGAAACATCAAGAAAACAAAGCAGCTTCATTAGGTGGTCAAATGCTGGAAAGAATAAAAGAATACAGGTATCTAGGACTTAGATTAGATGAACATTTGAATTAGAATCTTTGCATAAATAATATCATACCGAAGATCGATGGCAAACTATGGTTATTCAGTAAGATAAGAAAATATATGAAGAAGAACATGGCTATCCATATTTTCAAATCAATGATATTACCATATTTTGACTATGGGAATGTAATTTACATGGGTGGGAACAAACAAGCACAGATTAAATTACAAAGGCAACAAAATAGAGCTTTGAAACTATGCCTGGGCCTAGAAAACAGACATCCTACAATAGACATGCACAAACAGGCTAATATTTGCATGCTCGAAACTAGAAGAGAAAAACCTCAGAATAGGCTCCTACTAGCTTTTGATGATGTAGAAAAATACAAAAGAACGAGTAGAAATGTCACAAGTGCTGGTGAGGCACCTGTGCTAAGAACAGAAATATCCAACTGTGGGTGCTTTGATAGAAGTGTAATAGCTATGAGCATAACAGCTTGGAATAGTCAAAGCAGTGCTCTAAGAAACACCAAAACACTAACAAAATACAGAAAGACAATTATGAAAGGTTTGATTGAAGTGAGATATAGATAAAGAAATATGTACTAAGTAATAGATCAGGGATAAACAGTAGGTAAGCCAGAAAATATGAAACATGAATAGGATACACCATTCTAAACAAACTATAGGCCCTACACAAAAATATAATGACAAATAAAAACAAATTGGAAACCCCATAGACAAGTTTACAGAAATGATGGGCTATAAAGGAAATCAATCCATATGGATAATGACCACTACTGCACAGCGGCGAAAACAAGTGCATGCACTTAACAGTTATGATCAGAATAAACAAACAATCACACCAACAACAAAAATAGTATTGTCATGGGGTGATGAAAATGGGCAATGTGTGTATGTGTCTGTGCCTGTGTATGTGCATATGCATGTGTTTGTGCATGTGCCTGTGTATATGCATGTGTGTGTGCATGTGCCTGTGTATGTGTGTGTACATGTACATGGGCCTGTGTCAGTGCCATTGCCTATGAATGCCTCTGTGCCTGTGTTTCTGCATGTGCCCGTGTCTGTGTTTATATATGTACATGTGTCTGTGACTGTGTCTGTATACATGCCTGTGTATGTGTATGTGTGTCTCTCTGTGGATGTGCATGTGTCTCTGGCTGTGCCTGTGGCTGTGCCTGTGCATGTGTTTGTATATATGCATGTGTCCGTGCCTGGGTTTGTGCCTCTGTGTGTGCATGTGAATGTGATTGTGCCTTTGTATGTAACTATGTCTGTACGTGCCTATGTATGTGCATGTGTGTATATATGTGTCTGAGTATGTGCTTGTGTATGTGCCTGTGGCTCTGTCTGTGTATGTGCATGTGGCTATGCATGTGAATGTGTATGTGCATGAGTGTATGTGTGTGTGGGTGTGTATGTGTATGTGCATGTGCATGTGCATGTGTATGTGTAAATATGTATGTGTGTATGTGCGTGAGTATGTGCCTATGTATGTGTGTGTATGTACATATGTATGTGCATGTGCATGTGTCTGTGTCTCTGCTTGTGCGTGTGTCTGAGTCTGTGTATGTGCCTGTGAATGTGTCTGTGTCTGTACTGTATGTGCCTATATCTGTGTATGTGTATGTGCATGTGCGTGTATATGTGCATGTGTATGTGTATGTGTCTGTGGTTGTGCATGTGGCTGTACATGTGCATGTGTTTGTGCATGTGCCTCTGTCCGTGCCTGTGTCACTGCCTCTGTGTGTGCCTGTATATGTGTCTTTGTATGTGCCTATGTCTGTCTGTGCCTGTATATATGCCTGTGTATGGCCTGATGTATGTACATGTGCCTGTGAATATGCATGTAGCTGTGTTTGTGTATGTGCATGTGTATGTGTATGTGCATGTGGCTGTGTATGTGCATGTGTGTGCCTGTGTGTGTATCGGTGTCTGTGTGTGCATGTGCATGTGTTTGTATGTGCATGTGCCTTTGTGTATGTTTGTGTGTATGTGTCTATGTATGTGCGTGTGTATGTACCAATGCTTGTGCATGTGCCTGTGTCTGCATCTGCGTCTCTGCCTCTGCATGTGTCTCAGTCTATGTATGTGCATGTGTCTGTACTGTATGTGCCTATGTCTGTGTATGTGCCTGTGGCTGTGTATGTGCCTATGTCTGTGCCTGTGTATGTGCCTGTGCCTGTGTGTGTCTTTGCATGTGTATGTGTCTATTTTGTACATGTGCCCGTACATGTGCATGTGTCTGGTCCTGTCCTCATGTCATAAAGTGCACAGACTGAACCCAGGACCCTGAAGCCGAACCTCCCACCTACCTCCCGGCTGATAACCTCAGATTAATAAAACCTTAATTGTCATTTCAGTTTGCCTCCGTCTTTGTAAATTACTAATCAGTTTCTACACACCTAGTCCACTGATCATTGGTCGGTACAAATAGAAAGGGCACTTTTTAAGTTGTGCTTTCCAATTTCCAGATTGTCTCAGTGAACTTCCTGGTTTTCAACCTTCAACGGCATAGTACATGTAGCCATGATAGCTTAAAGATTTACAATGGTGCTACATCACGTGGAGTGCAACTGAGAAACTACTGTGGCCACACAGCAGGGCAAGTTGTACGCTCATCAGGGAGACACATGTTTCTCTCATTTAGGTCTGATCACAACATTACCGGACACGGATTTAGGGTAGGAATCTTATACAATCCATGAAATAAAACACTTATCATGTGTGTATGTGGTTAATTAATTGAATAATTTGCAATGGTTGGTTTGCATCAAAAACCCTATAATACTCGTGTGAGGCGGCTGTTACAATGTGGCCGGGGCGATGTGGCCGGGGCGTGTCTGTGGTGCTGGGTGGGCGAGCAGCGTAGCGGCCATTACTGTGGTCGTTAGTGTTGGCGTCTTGGTCTGTCGGCGGTGGCATCTGAGGGGTGGCGACGGTGTCTGTGGTCGCGGGGGGCGCAGCGGTTGCTGGCGTGTGTGGGTGTGGGTGGCGAGCTGCTCTGTCTGTTGGCGGGAAAGTCCGTTGGTGGGTCGGTGCACGCATCCCCTTCCATGTGGGTTGGGGGAGTTGGGGGGGTGGTGGTGGCGCGGTGGTTGGTTTTGGCGGGAAAGCCGGGTTTTTCCACATCTATGCAGATCAGGTCTGTGCCAGTGCCAGTGCCCATGCCGCTGGGCACTATGGTCCAGAGTGTGGGTTGAGTGACTATCCTGCGGGTGGATGATATTAACCGTAGTGCGGGTCGGTGGGGCGTGTCTGTGTCGGTTTCCGCATCCGTGTCTGTTGATGGATGGGTGGCGCGTTCTCCGGCCTCGCCAGGGCCAGTTACTGAAAATCCGTTCTGGATGACTCGTCAGTCTCCAGCGCCGCCGCTTTTCGTTCATTTTGGCGTTTTTTGCTGTTACAGTCTTGCTCCTTGTGCTGGTTCGCCTGTCTGTACTTGTTTGCGCACCATACGCACACATGCGCCCGGCGCTCACTGCCTGTGCCATGGGAGGCCGTGTGCCCACAGTCAGTGCCCCAATTCCACCTGTAGCAGGGCCAGCCGTCCGTGTCATGGGTGAATTCAGGGCGCTTATATGGTGGGCTGTTCGTCGTCGTCGTGTGCTGTTCGTCGTACCTCGTTTGGGGGCCCTGTGCCTGACTCCTGTCTGACATGGTCCCTGCCAGGTCGGCCTGCTGCTTCATCGAGTCAGTCACTGATTGTCGGAGTAACGACATCCGCGCCACCGCTGACATCTCATCGTCACTTGTCTGGTCCATTACAGGTTTGGTTTTAACTACAACGGAGCGCGGTTGTCCTCTCTGGCATGGTGTGCATGTGGCATCATCGGCCGGTGCCACAGTGGTTGATTTGCGTGCCGGCATGGTGGTGGAGTGGTGCGGTGTTGGGAGGTCTTGGAGAGCAGCCAGGGGGCGAGTGAAAAAAGGGTGTTGGTGGTCCGGCGTCGGGTGGAGTATGGGGACGGTGGAAGTAAATGGGGGGGGGAGGGAGGGTACCAGCGGCGGCACCAGCGCGAGGCGATGGTGGCGCCGCCTGGAGGTAAGGGGGAGAGGCTGAGAGGCGGGGAAGGGCGGACAGGGCGGCACCGGCGCGGGGTCGATGGTGGCCTCGCCTGGAGTTAGGTCGGTTGGGAAAATGGCGGGGGAGGGCGGTAGGAAGGTGGGGGGGGAGGGGCCGTCTGCCTCTATCCCAAATTACCCATATTGTCGCAGCAATATGGAAAATACTAAGACGGCTCACTCAGCCTGTACTGTGTAATCAAAATGATCAAACCCACTACTTGGTGCGCTGGCTGTTCTATTGGTTAAACAGTTGCTATATTATATGTATAAATGTATATAGGAATGTGAAAGATGTGTGATGATGGCGATGATGCTGATGATGATGCTGATGATGATGTGTATTTGTTCATAGCAATTGCATATTGATGTGTATTCATACTTACCTATCTCATGTATAATATAATTGTATGTGTTTACATGTGAAACACCAACCAGCAGCCGGGCTTATCAAACCCACCACAAGGTGGCACTGCAAAATATACATAGATAGGGAGTGAGCCATCTTAGTACTATAGGGTTTTTGTTTGCATGGAGTAATGGATGAGTGTATACTTTCAGAAGAGCAGTGCCTCAGTTGACAAAAGGGCACTCCCCACATATTTATTTAAGAAAATGAAAACGTTTTGATTAAAATTGCATTTTTGAAGTAGAAAAAGGGGCAATGCTAAGGGGTGCTGGATTACGTATGGATGAGTGGAAGTCAGCCTGATCTAAGGCCAAATCATTAAAAAAAAGACTTGGTGATCGTCCTTCTGATCACACAAATCCGGGTCGGGTGGGCGTTTTTTATTTTATTATATTTCTTTCTGTACTATTTATATTATTACACAGTTAGAAAGGCACAGACAATAAGTTTGGCTGAGCGAAGTCTGACTGGACCCAATTGGCCCCTCCTTTATTAAATTAACAAATCTGTGCGAGTGAGGCAGATAGTGGGGATGAGCGTGCTCATGTTACATCTCCCACCGTTAAAGTAGCATAGTTTATAGCAGTAGACCAGTTACCCAAGTGCTCAGGGCCTGGATAACAAGCAGTAGTGAGTTTAACCTTAGCACATAGCTAACACCCAGCAAGTAGAGAACCAATAATGTTACTGGGTAGAATATATAATAAACACTTTACAAGTGATTTAATAAGGTAACTTAATGCCGGACCTGAATTTAGCTAGATAGTCGTATTAGAATTAGCATTAGACTATGACCATCAGTTAGCATTAAACTATGACAATCAGTAACAGATGGAGAATCAGTGTTTGGCTGCATCCTAAATGTTATTTGCTAAACAAGTTATACCTCAGATATCATACAGTTCTAGAAGTTTCAATGTTGGAAGTCAAATATTTGAATTAACAGTAGCAACCCTCTTTTTCCACATTGTTTTCATTTATCCCACATAAAATACAGATTGATTCATATCCTGCTGAGTAATATCTTAATTCTATGCTAGCCAGATGTACTTTTAGCAGTTTAAAAAAAGAATTGATTTTTATTTTAAATAAGGGGCGGGTGATTTTTCAGGCACGGTCGGGGACAATCACTATTTTTGTTTTGTTTGCCTAAGTGGTAGATAAGTGCACGGCTCTATGTCTCACCTTGCATGACAAGGGCATATATAGAATCCAGGTTATAAATATTATTTACTTATTATGCTTATAATGATCATAAAAATCGCCAACTGTATGTTCCCTTTCTTGCATGCAGATACTATACACTTACTTCTCTCTTACAACTGCTGGTAAGTTAAAAGGTTGTTTCTTTGTTTGTTGTTTTATCTCCTATCAACATCTAAAGTCATTAATGACGGGGAGTTGCAAGTTCTTTTCAATAAATACTACAATACTAATGCTTACCAGGAATAGTGATGCTAAGCAGAGTTACTGTTTATTGATCAAAGTAAATTTACAAACTAATTAATGCACATTCCCTCTCTTTATGTGAAGAATATCGCTACAACATCACATCTGATAGTGAAATTCTGTCAACTCCTAACTACCCATTGAACTATCCTGATAATACTGATTGTGTATGGGATATCACAGCACCGTTGGGACCGGTATGGACATCTATAGGCCTACTCTGGAATTACTGTTATAAGTGAACAACACAAAGCTGATCTCAATTTAAAAGTTGATATTTATTTTCCCTGACAAATTTAAGTTACAGTATGATAGAACGTCTTTGTTGTACAATGTGAGGTCTAAGATGTGGGGCCCTAAGTCTTAATATGTGTGGTGGGCGGGATGGCAAATTAGAGTTTTTTATATATATAATTGGCTGGTCCTGTCCTGGTTTGTGTCCTTTCCTGCTCCTGTGTCGAAGTGAGAATGTCTGTGGAGCACGGCCTTATATAGAGTGAGAGCGGATGTAGCGCACTGGTAATTTTAGTTCCAAATGACTCAAGGGAGGGTCGCTAGTGTCATAACTATGCAGTAGTAACAGAATTTTCCATGAATCACATTAAATATGCAAATTGAAGAAGCAAGTGCCTTGGTTATGAGAAATGAGCCGCTAGACAGCATATGTTTTGAATCACAAGATATGCTACAGAGAGCAGCATCAGTGTCAACAAAGAAGTACAAAAGAACAAGGAGTTAAAGAATAACAGGGTTAAATCGAATAGGTTACTCGCCACACATGTGTCCATCTGTTTGTGTCAGTAATAAGGCAGGTAGTATGTGCAAAGAGTCCAGAATCAGGGTGCAGAGGATCCGAGTTTGAGTAGTCAATTATGCTTGTTCCAGCCAACATGAACAATTGAAATAATTACATGTTTAATTACAGTAAATGAAATGACCAACATATACGGTCAACCTTAATTAATGATAGCAACTGGTGCATTTATTCTACCTGCATTGTACTCTAGGTTAATGCTATTTTCTATCAGGAACATCAATTAGACAAATTATCCGAAATGCGTGATATTGCATTTGATTTAGGGTGTGGGGGGGGGGAGAAGGAACTGCCCTGGCTCTTCTACTTTCCTCCCTCCAGACTCTCGCCGGCGCCACCTATCGCCTCCCACCGGAATCTACAGCCATGCTTTGTTGTTTGTTGTTGTTTTATGTCCTAGCAACATCTATCAGGATGTGTACCGACCTCTTACAGTGAGAACTAATGGTGACTTTATGCCACTGCCCCACTAGGAAACCAGGCTGCCAGCACCATTGCCTGACATCCAACTCAGTCACATTATCCTGACACTGAGCCAACCAGTCATTGCCCTATCCTAATAATGCCTAGCACCAGGCTAGGAAGTGACAACTATCAATTTTTAAGTAATTGGTTTGACTCAACCAGGATTCGACCCCACAAACTCATGGGTTCAGATCTACCAATCTCCCAAAACAGGACACTCTACTCATTCAGCCATCACGTCTGGTCACAGCCACACTTGCAGCCAATTACATCACTCCTCCAACTGCCGAGACATCAGGGCCGACTTCTCTCCCCACTTAGCCTAGGGATATTGTTCCTTTCCTTCTTGTTCCTTTTACTGTGTTCATGTATGTTCCCTTCTCTTGTATATGATTGTTCCTTCTAGCGATAGAGGGCTAGATGGCACTTATTAAACTCCTTTTACCTTCACCTCACATTCCTCCCCTTTTTTTGCGAATCACACATAGTTATGATCAGATCCTTTTTTTTCTGGCCAACTATTCATGTAAACTTGCATAGTCCGAATGGTTATTTTTTTCTGGCAAACTATTCAAGTAAAATTGCATAGTAGGAATGGTTGTTAGGTTCTAGCATTTTCTGAGATAAGTGCATAAAGTTGATCATTATAATCTGCTTTACTTTTGTTTGAAGAACATGCATAATTAATGTTGGCAAACATGTCAAAATACTGATCCTATAGGCTTCAGCAGCAACAAGTTCTAATAAATTGTGTCAGCATTCCTTCTACGCAAAAGCGAATGCTTGAAATGCACATCAATATCTAAGTTGGACATGTAGGCCCTAGTATCGACACATCACTATCCAAGTTGGACATGTATTATCTAGTTTAGTTCTTTGGTTTTGAAAGTTTGATGCTTTTATCGAAGTATTCAGTTTTAGTACTGTGCAAGTTCTGCATGGTTGCACACACAGGGCAGATTTCTTGCCTGAGTAACTATTATAGAACAAGCTGTTCTAATAGTTGAGAACACACCCACACACACCAGTCAGGTCAGCAGAGTGTCAGTACAGCTAATGCTAGGAATTTGACTTATTTAGAATTCATCAGACAATGACACTTCTTTGTAGTCATTTTGCTACATTATCTCATCTTGTAGGTTGCAGGGGTTCCATCCTGTTGCTAAGCAGTCCTGGAGAGATCAGATCACCAAGGTACCCAATGGACTACAGAAATAATGCTGAGTGCAACTGGAGGTTAAGGGCGCCTCCTGGCCAGGTGAGTGCAGCAACATTGTGCCGAAACATTGTTGTCGCTCCATGCTCAGATATGGAAAAGTACAGTACAAGTTATATTTCTGTCAAACCATGGTCAGATATGCACACTACTTACTGCATATTTAGATATTAGAGAACATTAAAGGATATGGTTTGCGAGAGAAATCTAGTGAATTCACATTTTATTTCATATATATATAACTAGTATATGGATATACGGGTATAAATCTTCAGTACGGTAATAATACTAATTTTTGTGCGTCCGTGAGTCAATGCTGAAAACCAAGCCTAGGCTGTCAGGTGATGGCACATGTCATGTGCAAACTAGAGTGACAAGATTGGCGTAGAAAAAAAATGGCCATGGGTCCGCACCCTATGGTGCAAAAGGATACGGCAGTACATGAGGAAACGGATGATGAGAGCCTCACAACAGAGTTTGGGACCCTCTCTCTGGATGAACAGGAGAGGGCAATCGTGGCAGATATTGAGTGACTGCGGCAGGAAGACCGTATAGCACAGCTCTATGCAGAAAGGCAAAAGTTGCTGGGTCGATGAATGAAGGATACGGCAAAAGGGACGGCAGAAGGCAAGACGACAGCCAAGGCCGACACATATGACCTCCCCTCAAGGTCATTGGAGGAACAAGGATACAACCACAGGAAGCTGATAAAAACACAGGGGAATTCGTCATATGGCACGGGTCGTTCCCATTCAAAATGCTGGCAGCGGCAGCAAAAGTACATGTTCAGTGAGACAAGAAAGACGTAAGTGGGTGTTAAAACGTTACATTGTCGGGTCGAAATCCTTAGAAATTAAATGTGTACAAACTCATTGAGGCTGCTGTACGCTGGATAATTGAGATACCTAGCCTAACCGTAGCCGACTACAAAGCTTTCATTCAGCATATCGGGTTCCTATGCAACAGAGCAAAGTCAGAATAGTTCACAAACCCATATCATGATCTGTTTATTCTTACAGTGCCCTGTCACTAGGGCAGCACAGACAGTGTTATTATCGGTGACAAAGATTACAGATTTGTCCCTCCAACTTTCGGCCCAACGGGTAGCGGCACTAATGACCACCCACATTTCCCTTACATTTATGTGTGAGTCATTGCACACCTCGTTAGTGTCGGCATGATGATAACTGATTTGAGCCATTAAGTCCTGAGAAGCATCGGGATTGAAAACCCCCTGCACAAGTCATTTGTATGTGCGGCGCCAAAGCTGGAATTGGAAGCATCGCAATAGACCTAAATACATTCGGTTTGATGGCTGTTGAAACGATCAACAAAACTAAGCCACCAGGCTACTTCCTCCGTGAACCCTGTATTTAAGCGAAACTGCTAGTATGGGTGCTTGAGCGTTCGGATAGCATCGTAGACTCGGCTACAAAAGGATCGCAAAGCTCTGACAACTGTAGCGCAGTGCGCCAAGTGCCCATCCAACCTTTCTAAGTCTCGATCGGTCGCTTTACGCTGTTCAAAAAAGAAATCAGATGAGCTTTAAGTTTCCTAATCTTATCCTCTGGCAAGAGCAACTGCATTTAGACGGTATCAATATCTCTTCCCAGAAAGCGAGTGAACTGAGCTGGGGAAGATATTTTAGCAAAGCTAATAAAAAATCGCAACTGTCTGAGCACCCAAATGACTGTTACTTGGGATTTTTAGCATGTGTCCCATGACATGCCGGATATGGGAAAGTCATCAAGGTAGTTTACTACCCCGTCAACCCCATGCCTTTTACATGAACAAACAATGAAATTGCTAATTCTCGTGAAAATATTTGGGCTCGAGGAGAGCCCCATGCACATTCTGTTATCTACAAAATATTTTATTCCAGTGCCGAAGTTCCACTGCAGCCCCTGCCGACCTCTATCAATGGGATGTATAGACACGTCTCTCTGGACATTTTTTATGTCCACCACAGCAATGTAATCCAATGGAAGCATATTATCTACAAGGTCATCGATGCCCCTATAGGAAAATGTCTAGCAAACCTTGTTGACATACACATTCACCGAACCGCCCAGTGGCTTGGAACAAAAAGTCTATCACACATCTTAAACCATTACCTGAAGATGTTAGTACACAGAAAATATTATTGGTACACAGTGGAACTTCCGCAGATTCTGAAATACAACCATTATCAAGCTTGGTAGATAGCTGATCTGAAATAAAGTTATAGTGCTCCAAAGGGTGAAGGGGCTTAAATTATTAGCACTGTGATATTTAGTGCCACAGTCATAATTGATCATATTAAACCCAAATATAAAGCCTTTAAAAAAATACTCCCAATCCGTATGACGGCTACCAAATAGGAAAAGTTCTGAAAAAACATGGTATGGCGGCAACTGAACAGCATTATCGGCAGTGGTATGATTACAATGGCAAACACCCTCAAAGCAAAGTAACGGTGAATTCAACACAACAACAGTTATTCAAGTGGTCAACTGCATGCAATTTAAAACAGTATGAGTCAATAGTTACCATCAACCAATTACATAACAATTCAGTCCAATTTGTTAAACATTCATGCCAATAAATGTCCGGGACAGTATCGAATGATATGTCAACCGAGTCTGTAGAAGTGTGCGTTCCCTGACCCTCAGGCGTAGGCTCAGCGCCGCTCTGGTGCTGCGGTTGAGTGCAATCAGCGACCACCACGTCTAAAGTTAATTGGCCGTGACTGGGGGCGGGGCCCGGTATAACACTAGCACCGGTGTGTTCGAGATTGCCACTAGATCATTTTTTTTTACAACTGTCATGCCTGTGGCTTTTGGAACCGCACTTCCCACACCAATGGCCGTAACGGCAGGCCTGTTCATCATGGGGACAACCCTCCTCGCTATTGAAGTTGCAGGAAGGCTTCATCCCATCCGTAGTGTATGGCCTTTGTCCTCCTGACCTCTTGGATTGACTAGAGTGATTCGTTTTAAAGCAATGAAACGCATAATATCAAAGTGTTAATTCAGAGTTCCCGGGGTTAAAGGCCGAGTCACCTCCTCAGCTGCTAGCCAAATCGTAATTCATATGGACTGTTGCAATAAATCGGTCTGACTTCGTTCTCCCTGCCGTACAAATTTTCTCTAGTCTCTAATGTCTGAATCTTTTGTATGCAGCATCCAATAGCATTTCGCTTCTTTTAGCTCTTACCCAGATAATTATATCGCTTAATGGACCACTTACTTCGAAGTCTCCTTTCTCTGCTATGTGTGCGCTCTGAAGAGGAGGAGGATCAGCTGCACCTCCTATGGCACCAGCGGCATCTCGATGGGCTCCTCCCCCGGCTGTCGCCAGACTTGTCATCGTCCCGCACTGGTGTCGTCCGGCGTGGTCAGGCGCTCGACGAAAGCGTCTCATGACGCTTCTGAGGTGGTGTGCAGTCCTTTGATGCACACCGCCGTCCCCTATGTTACACGCTCCTCCTGCCGGTTCTCCACACGCTCCTCCGGCGATCACTGGAGCAACTTCTCCTCCGTCCTCTTGATACATCCCCCCCGCCTGCTCTGCGATCTGCTGCATCCGCTTCTGCCATCTCCTGATGCACTCCTGTCTGGCCTACGCAAGGAGAAACGAGGCAGCTCCTGCTCTATTTCATCTGTTTTCTCTGCAATGGCTGCCTTGCCCTTCTTCTTCTCGAGAGGACAAAGTCGCTCCAGAAGTGAATTTTTTCTCTCTTAAGCGGACAAACAACGGACAACAAATAATGATAATTGGTCTGAGTTCTTTATACATGTCTCTGGTATGAGCAGAGCAGTTCTTTATATATGTCTCTGCCCACCTTTACAGAATTTAGACTGGTAGTGAAGGGAAGGGTTCCCTGCTAGGTCTGTGGTTATATAGTCAGTCCCAGGGGGCGCCAGAGATGCTTAAGGGCACAGCAATGCTAAATGGCGACTCGGACAGGTTCAATTTGCACAATCATAAATAAACCAGGTCGGTGAAAAACCCCTCCACCAATTCTACGTGCTTGATACATATATAATGCATTATGTGTTCTATACATTACTTCCCATGATGTGTAGGTCTAACTCAGATTTGTCTATTACATATCCATATATATATATATATATAGAGAGAATATATATATATATATAGAGAGAGAGAGAGCATTTTATTTGACTTCATGAAATTTTGGCCATAGCACCCGAATACAGATAAATCTGTTCAATTATTGTCTTCATTATCCCAGAAACATAAGATATGCTATGTTTGTGTGACATATTCAATGGTTCATATTCATTACTGGAAGGCAATTTTACTATTTATGCTGGATTTGGTCAATATAGAACAACAAATCTGTATGTTAAAGGTTTAAATTGAGACATGGAATACAAACACCACTACCCTCCCTTACCCCTGCCCCAAGATAAAACATAAATAAACTACAAACACCACCACTGGCCTTTTACAACCAACTTACATAGTCGGAGGCAGCTTCGTTACTCATTACTGAACTTGAGTATTTAGCGTTTGTACATTGGAAACAAACTGCTCTTTCGGAATTATTCAGGACAGGAGATTGTCATCAGTAGGTTTAACTGTCTACTTTGTCTTATTTTTGTCTTGCAGAAAGTTTTAGTCGGATTCACCTGGTTCAACGTTGAGAACTCAACTTCATGTATATATGATAGCCTCAAGATTTACAATAGTGACAGAGCAGAAGTAGCCCCGGTAAAGAACTTGTGTGGTTTCTTCTATCCCAGAAGTACACTCTCAACTGGACGATACATGTACCTGAAGTTTACATCTAACAGGTTTAGAACATCGGGTGGATTCAAGGTAAGAGTCTTATATACAGATATTTTTTGTTATTGAACATTTATACTGCCTATCATGGTTAGGTCTGAAAAGTCTTTTCTTCACCATTAGACATTTGATCAATTGAAAGCCTGAGCATACACTGTTACCGAACCAAGGGATTTTTAACCTCCCACACCTCATATACATTGATGCTGTAAGTTATACACAGCAGTGGAAATCCAACTTGACAGACGTGATGGCACGGGAAATTGAACCATCAAGTTTATATTAGGAGTCTGATCTAGAAAAAAAGTCAGATACTCTAACCATTCCGCTACAGAGGACACCACGTGAAGAAGTTTAGAAAAGAAAGCGGTGAAATGAATTAATCAAGCATAGGCCAACATGCCATTTAATTTGGTTTTAATTTGTTCCCATATTATTCCCATTATGGCAAATTGCTCTCACAGTATTTGGGTTAGGTATGAACATGCACGCAAAACTCTCAGGATATCTGCACAATTTCCATTTACTGCAGCAAGAAGAATATCCACCTCCTTAATAATCTGATAATACAAACCTTAATTTAGAACACAGGACATCATAATTTAGTATACATATAATATATCAAGCCTCCAGTGTGACTGACACTGGTCTACATCTGGTGGAGGTGAGGAGGCCACAGGTCACACGACCAGTACAGTATTGGGTCTTACTGAGTATAGCAATAATAATAATAATTCCCTTACATATCTTTATACTTGCATAATGCATTATAGATCACATATATCTTCATGTGTATTTGACAGGTGGTTCAAACCCCATCTGGGCAAATGTCAATTGTTCTTACAACTTTACCAGGCTGCTTAGGCCTATCATGAGTCATTTAGTTTGGGGTGTGTGGGTGGACAAAAACACTGCACGAGCAGACGTTATCACACAGCTCGGGTGCTGAGCTGAACTGAGCTGTTCACTTGGAGGCCCATGGGCATGGCCCGTAATCCCATTTGGTCAGTTGTTAGTTTCAGTTTTACGTACTGGCAACTTCTAAGGTCATATCACGATGGGTACCGACTTGTGGCTGTGCGCACTCATGGCAACTTTTATAATGCTGTCCCATTGGGAGACCTGGCCACTAGCACCATGGCCCGATATCCCACACAGTCACATTATCCTGAGACTGTGCTGACTAGTCTGTGTCATATCATATTAATGCCAAGTGCCATGCTAGGAAGCGACAAGTATCAATTTTATAAGTGATTGCTTTGAATCGAGCAGGATTCAAACTCCAGATCTTCCGTACGGGAAGCCTGTGCTCTAGCGATTAGGCCATCGTGTCCGTGCCGTTCGGTGGAGTTGCTATGGTGGCAGTGCTGTCTCGCGTCCTTGGTTACACCTGACATCAGCACTCCGTACCCCCACCAATGCACAACACAAACAATTTAATTCCGGGGCCCCTAAACTCGAGGAACCGGACACGGTGACCGAATCGGTAGAGCGTTGGTTTGAATCCAGGGCAAGTCAAACTAATGAATTACAAAATTGATGTGTGTCACTACCTAGCCTGGCACATGGCATTACTAGGATAGAACAAGTACTAGTTAGCTCAGTATCAGGATAAGGCGGCTGAGTGGAAAATCGGGACATGGTGCAGATGGCCTGATTTCCCAGTGGGACAGCACTATAAAGGTGTCAGGAGTGCACACTGGTGCACATGGTCACAAGTCCGTACCCATCCTGATATGACCTTAGATGTTGCCAGGACATAAAACTCCAACAACCAACCAATCAGAGGAAGTCTCACTCCCTTCTTTCCTACAGATATCATTCTCCTTCGGCATTAACGGCGGCGGCGACAACATGGGTAAGTGTCGGCAGAATGGGAGGGTTTTTTTTTGTTCAAGTGTTTTTATTGCTCTGAATAACATGTTGTCAGTGCTAATTCACTACACCCGGCTAACAGAAGAAGGAGCAGAAAAGTGGTTTTTAAAGAATTTATTAACAAAAGTAATTGTAACCACGGAGGCTGAGCACATTCATGGCTAATGGGATAGCCTTGTGAGCAAATTACCCATGTTAGCCTTGGCCAACATGACCATGTCTTCCAGCCAAAGCAAAGATGCAAAGTTGAAAATTAAGAGGCCATGATTTATATATCCACTTTCTCCTTAAATACTTAAAATAAACAAGGTCTACACTGACCTTAAATTGGATGTCAATCTCATTATTCAGGGATCAGGAATTCTGCTTCAGACTCCATGAATGGGCATTCATTCTGTAAAAATATACAGATTTTCCATAAAGAATTATATATTGGCAGAGAGCATTATTAGTCTTGGGCGATGGAGTGGGGAGAAGGTTATGTAATCTAAAATCAATGATGCCCTACTCACATTATGACATGATATATGCTATGTTAGATATATGTTCATACATGATACCTAAAGTTAATGAAGAGATGTTCTTATATAAGAAACAGTTCAAGGTTGATGAAATGTTCCTCTATGTATTCATAAAGAATGCAATTGGAGAAAAAGGACATTGTTGGTATATACATATAAATATATATTTGTAACTGTCTGCAACTACCTGTCCCTACCGGACCCCGGACCAGGCACACCCAGCCATACCACATTCCTTAGGGCCACACCCTGCAGGCTGGGTTGGCTGACAACTCCCCATATTAGGGCATTGTAGGGGGGTGTCTGATTGGCTGGCTGTGGGTGGTCTGGTCACCTGACCCACTTTGGCCTATCATGAGCACACAAGTCTTATTCTAATTATTTATTCAAGAAACTTCTCCAGATACACTGGAGAGGGATCACTCTACTCCTGGCTCTTGAGTGAGACATACCTACTCTAGAGCAGGACCCCAGACACTCTGTCTGATGCTATCAAAAGTCATCTATTCCAATTGAGTGTGTACATAGCTGTAGGACTCCTGTCCCATGGGCTGTAGGCACTGCTTTCTCTATACAGGCTAAAGAGGTAATGCTATCTTGTGTGGCTAGAAGGTGAGGGGTTAGGGTGATAGGTCACTGATAGGTGAGCAGGAGTTGATGCCAATAAAGTGCAACATCCTCACTGTCTATCTTTGTGACTTGTCTTCCTTTCTTGCTTAGTATTGGTTAATGAGTTGATAGTCGGTATTTGAATAACAGCATCACAGGTGATATGAAGGGGAAGAGTATTGTAGTATTATCTGGTGTTCACGACGGCCAGAACCCAGTAATATTATAATTCGTGACCACAAACAATTGTCTGAAGTTCAGACAGATGACAGAAAAATCTGTGAGAAGTGCCCCGGTGACGTGAGAAGTGCCAGAAGTCACCGATGGTCAGGTAGGGTCCAGTTGCTTATATCACTTGTTTTGGGATGCTGGGGCATCAATCAGGGGTGTGACACTGTTTACCGCTATTTGTAATGAATTTGAAGGTGAATGTGTGAACATTGATATATGTATTTTGTATATATTTATATGCAGAAAAGGTACACTTGTTTTTAATGATGGGTTAGCCTATTTTCTGGGAAGAATCGGATGTAATGATAAGATAACCAGGTAGCTAGTAATGAGGAGTGGCAAAGGGGCAGTGACTAATGGAATATTAGTAATCGCACTCCTTTTGCTAGGCTATTTACCAGGATAACCCGACTGCAGAAGGGCTCAGTATAAAATGTGACAGGAGCTTTGATGCGCGAAAAGGAAGAAAGTAAGGCGGGGGTGGAGAAAAAGGCGCTTTATTGAACGCCTCAGGAAACAGGGAAGGATAATCACAAACTATATACAGGAGTCAATGAGGTAAACATGTAAGCAAGAAAGAGTACAAAGGCTCATATGGGACTGAGGACGCTTACTATCAGCAACGACTCAGTCTACTACAAAAGGGACCGCCATCCACGGCTCAGTGGTTGCTACTAGCTACTGTTCTTACTGTATCCGTCCAGCAGGTGGACTTATCGGTGACCAAGCTGTGCTCGGCCCGGCCCCATAGCACATCAACAACAACTTGATCAAGTTGTACTCTTGTGTTTGCGCTCACCTCCGTATTTTGCTACCTCACGTACGCTTCAAATGTTATTTATTATTGCTTTTGAGTCGAAATTGGAGATATTGGATTACACAGACTTCGTTTTTGTTAATATCGCCATCAATGTTTTCGGTACACACGATTGACCTGGTCAACTCTGGTCAACTCCCGAGGTGGCCCCCCTACGTTTTCAACAATATCACAACAAAGTAATAATATGGATTCCTCTTCATCTGATTCTTTTTCAGCCTGCAATGCGATTCAAATAGCTTTGGACAATAATAAAAAGACGATAGAAGTGGTCACCGCACATCGATGTGCGGATAATTGGCTGTCGTATCCTCTGCCTTTTTGAGCCCCATAGGGCCGCACTCACCTTAACAAAAAAAAAAAGGCTCACCTAAGTACTATCATGTATCGCTATCTGTCCTTGTAGCATCGTCCTGCAAATACGATATAAGTACGATATAAAAACAAGTCAGAACGAGTCGGGGACCTACACCATTGCGCTTCTCTTTTATTCTCCGAACAATATTGCCGACCGCTGTCTTTGTTTACATCTGCCAATATACTCTAGGTGGCGCCAGTCGTCGCCAGTCGTCGCCTCCCCACCCCTTAACTCTTGCTTTCCCCACTAGGAGACGCCACTGTAGCACCATACTCCTGCTGGTGCACTGTTAGGATTTATATCTTTTATTTTTTTAAATCTTTTTAAATCTGTTATTTTTACAAAAGTTAGCTCGGATGATACGTTCATTTGTGGATTAGCATCGCGTAGTGTTGTGTCGTGTTGTGTCATGTCAGCGCCGAGTTTTTATCGACAAATTGATTCAGTGATCTTTGAAGTGAAAAACATGCCAAATCAATTTTGCAAACGTAAATGCTGAACGTAGTGTTTATTGTCTGATCGCGCCTAACGCCAATCGCGCCTAATGCCAATCGCTAATTGCCAATCACCAACATTGCAACAAACAACAATCCAACACAAACAACCACAACCACAACCAACCAACAAAAGTTGACACAACCAACCAACTAACAAACAACACAACCAACAACCAACCACAATCAATAACCAACAACCAAACAACAACCAACCGAACAACAACAACAACAAATCAACAAACAACCATGACACAACAGTCGATATAACCAACAAACAACACAACCAAATAACAAACAACACAACCAACCAAACAACTAACACAACAACCCCAACAACCACAACAACCAATCCTAAACCAACAAACCAACAACAACCACAACAAACAAACAACCACAACCAACAAAACAACACAACCAACTACCAACCAAACAACCACAACCAACCACAACCTACAAAAGTCGACACAACCAAATAACCAACAACAACCAACTAACAAATAACCAACAACAACCAACCAACAAACAAACAAACAACCAACAAACAACCAAACAACAAACAACAAACAACCACAACCAACAAACCAACGCAACCAACAAACAACACCACCAACAACCAACCGCACCCAACAACACCAGTCAACACAACCAAATAACAAACAACACAACCAACAACCACACCCAACAACAGTCGACACAACCAACCAACCAAACAAACAAACAACAATCAACAACAACCAACTGAACAACCAATCCTATCACGCCATTCACCAACACCAGTCAACACAACCAACAACAAACCAACAACAAACAACAACAATCAACAAACACAAACACACAACACAACCAACAAACAACACAACCAACAAACAACTAACAAACACAACCAACAACCAACCGCAACCAACACATAACCAAACAACCAACAACCCACCACAACCAACACCAACATTCAACACAACCAAATGACAAACAACACAACCAACAACCACAACCAACAACAGTCGACACAATCGACCAACCAAACAAACAAACACCAATCAACAACAACCAACTGAACACCAAATCATATCACGCCATTCACCAACAACAGTCAACACAACCAACAACAAGCCAACAACAAACAACAACCAACACCAATCAACAACCACAAACAAACACCACAACCAACACACAACACAACCAACAACCAACTAACAAACACAACCAACAACCAACCGCAACCAACAAACAACACCCAACAACAACCAACTGAACAACCCATCCTATCACGCCAATCACCAACAATAACAACAGTCAACACAACCAACACCACCCAACAACACCAACAATCAACAATCAACAACCACAACACATACACTCACAAACAACAACCAACAACCAACCAACACACCCAACAACCAACCGCAACCAACAACAGTCAACGCAACCAACTAACAATCAACACAACCAGCAACCAAACAACAAACCACCACAACCAACAACCAACACACCCAACAACCAACCGCAACCAACAACAATCAACACAACCAAATAACAAACACCATAACCAACAACCAACCGCAACCAACAACACTCAACACAACCAAATAACAAACAGCACAACCAACCAAACAACAAACAACCCCACTGGGGTACAACCAACCACAACCAACAACCAACCACAACCAACAACAGTCGACACTCCCAACCAAACAACAAACACCACACCCAACCGACAACCAACCACAACCAACAACCAACAACAGTCGACACAACCAAACAACACAACAACCACAACAACCTAAACCAACAGCAAGTACCTAATCATTCCAACAACCGAATCAACAACCAATCCACAACCAACAACATCTAATCACATTATTCATTTGTGCGTAATGCCATTTGATTCTAAACTAATAGAAATCAATGACTATGTCACTTTCTATTATGTCACTCTAGTGTCAGTGTCTATATCCCCCGCCCTACCAAAAACTACGTAGTCGTAGTTTGACAGCCATACGGTTGTTAGGTGGATTGTTTGTTATCTATTGCATTCGGATTATACTTATGACAGCATTTTCGTGCGGTTCTTATGAAGGCCGCGATCATTGGTTGGGTGAGACCAGTAAATTAACCAACGCTTCGTATGTTGTTTCACATTATTCATTTGTGCGTAATGCCATTTGATAGTGTTATATTATATTTCCTTTTTATGATGAGATATTCAAAATTCAAAATTCAAAATTCAAACATTGGAAATTAATTTAGGCATATACTGTCAATGTTTTTCCTCCACCTCCATCTGTTATTTTGCCACTAAACAAACCCACTAAACAAACACATCGGATGTAAACTGCACACAGCCGTTTCATACTTGGTGGTTGTCAAAACAAGCGTTTGTGTGGAGTTAGCCATCCCTACTGCTGTCCCTACGTATGTATTTATGTCAGTATCTATAATGTCAGATCGCGCCGATTTCGAGTATGCAGGTATTGTAGGTATAGCAATACCTCAGGGAGTTTGACGCCCCTGCCTTGCAGAGTTGTAAACCACTGCCTTGTGGTACAGGTTCTTGACAGAACCGAACCGAAGGCTAAGGGAGCAAACCCTAAACAGAAAACCATGTCACTGTGGCAGCATAAAAGCTTTCATGAAATGTACAACCGCACAGATAAATGCAGAGCGGCAGTCAAGTAATGAAAGCAGTCTTTATCGCTTCGCGACCGACAGCATGATGATGATGATAATGTCAGATGCTAATTACCACAAAACGAACCTGATGCGTAAATAAAGTATTTAGCTGTATTCGAATGTGACCTACATGCTCTTTACGGAAACGCAATTACCGTCCCCTTATCTTTACTTTCATCGCTTTACCTCAGCTCCTTATCAAAGCAGTCCGAGTTACACTTAAACACTATAATGACACAAACCCGAAAATCTTCATTTTCTGCGACTCTTGATTTATGAAGTCTGTATTTGGTAATGTGCTCCCGACAAACTGATATCCCCACCTATATTTTATTTAACAATATGGACTAGACTAGACTACATTATCTCTCAAATAGTATGTTGTTGTAATTTCTGTTAACTGATTAATATCCGGTACAACACGTACCACGGCAAGACCTTGGTCGATGGTGTCGGTGGGGGTGAGGGTTGTTTTATTTATGGGCGGCAGAATAACGTGAGAAACTGTGTAATTTGTATCTGACCCGATTTGCTTGATCGCATTTCTTTCCTAATCGAGCCCTGTTTTCCGAGTACACCTGATAGCGTACAATTAACTTTTTAGTGCTAAAGATAAGCTATCTCAATGCATACTAAATCGATTACCAGTAAAGAATATATATAATACCCCTATTAACATAAATGCAAAATAACTACTGATACTGCATGTAAGTACCTGAATCCATCAGTATCTGATCATAATCATTAGTTAAAAATGTAGCTTAAGTTTACTCATTTGCTATTGTCATCACTTGTTCATTCACATCATGGAGACCAGCTTTCTGTCTGTAAGGAATTTGTATGCATTTATTGTATCACCTCAATTTATTGTAAACATACCTTGCAGAGAGTTAAAATAAAAGAATTTATTGAATTGAATATGCGCAACGATTCTCCTTTAGTAGCATTCGTCCAAATAAAACATAAACTATATTTAACGCGCAGTGCATTTAACGCGCAGTGCAAAACATTAGCTTCAATAATTTGAATGTTGTATGGCGAAGTGCCTAATTAAACTTTGGATTTGACAGAGTTGCTCCAAATTTCTAGATAATTAATCTAAATCAAAGTATATTTGTTCAGATTATATCAGATTATATCAGCCCGGCACAGCTCGCCGGTCCCCGGACCCCCCCCCCCACACACACACACCCTCCCCCCTCGAATTAAATGCGCCGGTGCCCGGCTTGCCCGGTGTGGCAATTGAGACCGTCCGCCATTACGCCGAGGAACGGCAACACTAAAATGCATTTTCCATGGACTTGAGCATTCTCCCTACCGAAAAGTGACAAATCTCTAAAACCTCAGCATCTCGAAACAAATCGGTTGGTACACATACAGAAAACATCCGTACCCAAAACATTCTATTCAATTTATAAGGTTACTGATGATGCGCACCGAAAAATTTATTGAACGGCGGAAACTGCGACACCGGGCGTTTCGGCGGTTGGTCGTTACGCAATAAATCTTTTATTGTTAATTTAGGTTATCCCACCAGGACAGCGTGGCTGACGGGCTTCTGATTGGTCGATTTGAAATGAAGTGGTCCTTTGTTTAGCAGGACTGATATATATCTTGTCGGGCACTAGACACGAGTTAGTGCTGCCTCTGTCGCCATCGCAATCACAATGCGTCGTATTAACAACATTGGTTGGAGATCGAATCCCCGACCAACCCAACTAGTGCGCCATACACGGATTGTCAATGGGAGGGAAACCAGTTACTATCGTCGTGAACCTATTCGTACTAGGGGCACAATTGCAGATAGAATCGTTCAAGTCCAAGCTATAGCCCGTGCTCAAGCTCAAGCCCGAATTCTAGCTCCACTTGAGGCTCCAGCTCCAGCTCCTGCTCCTGCTCCAGCTGAAGTGGACCTGAAGCGGAACCTGCACCTCCACCTGCACTGGCACCTGAACCTGAACCTGAACCTGAACCTGAACCTGAACCTGAACCTGAACCTGAACCTGAACCCCAACGCGAACCTCAATGTCAACCACAAGTCCAACCGATTGATGAAGGTATTTACTTTTATACACGCATGTTATGTTTCGAAATTGTCAATGCTATGTCTAGCTAGTATGTGTGAATACTGCCGATCACCGTGAATGTGTTCGGCAAGGATGATAACGCTAGCTTTGTAGTATGTGTTACGTTTCAGGTCGCCAAAAGGATGGATTTCTAGCTACAATTTAAGTCTTGGTTGCATGCCCTAGAGCACATATTTATCTACGTCCTCATTTTTTTACTGTTTCAATTTGACCAGTATTAGTTTCAAAAGTTTAAGATTGGCCAAGGCCAGTGACAATGCATTGAGTTTGCCGTTACGCACAGTGCAAAACGTCTATTTTTTATTGAAAATGTGTACCAAGCGGTTTGTCTCATGTGTGGTGGGTGTGGTTTTAATATTTTGCACGGCCATTGACAATGCATTGATTTTCCGGGTATGCGCAGTTCAAAACGTTTATTTTTATTAAAAATGGCACAACCCTAACCTTATGAATGTAATATAGTCTAATCGTTGGATCTGTTATCTATATCTGTATCAAGCGGTTTGTCTCTAGGTCTTGTGGTTTTAGCGATTTTTCACATTTTCTGTATGAAGATTGGCCAAGGCCATTGACAATGCATTGAGTTTGCCATTACGCGCAGTGCAAAACGTTTATTTAATTAAAAATTATTCGTTGAATATGTTTTCTATATGTGTACCAAGCGGTTTGTCTCTTAAGTGGTGTGGTTTGAAGATTGGGCACGGCCATCCATTGACAATGCATTTCCCGGTACGTGCAGTGCAAAACGTTTATTATAAATATTGTAGTGGTCTGCACTGACCTCTCAGGCAAGTAACCACATAGACAGGTAGGCGTGGGGAGTGTGTTGATATCAGGGAGCCTAGGTGGTGTAATGGTTAGCACACTGGCCCGGAATGCAAAGAGATGTGGGTTCGAGTCCCGCTCTAGGCACAGTATTTCCCATTTTCATCACCCCCACGACACTGGTTGCCGTGATCAGGATCCTGTACAAGCTTTGCGCTGTATGGTTGTTGAACCTACCCTGTGTATGTATGTGTTAGTGCATTGCCTGTATGTATGTAATTGTAAGCATTACAAGACTTACAATTCCAGGGGGACGAGTGTAGTGGTCTGCACTGACCTCTCAGGCAAGTAACCACATAGACAGGTAGGCGTGGGGAGTGTGTTGATATCAGGGAGCCTAGGTGGTGTAATGGTTAGCACACTGGCCCGGAATGCAAAGAGATGTGGGTTCGAGTCCCGCTCTAGGCGCAGTATTTCCCATTTTCATCACCAAAATAATCGATTAATTGAATATGTTTTCTATATGTGTATATTCCAAAGTGCTTTGTAACCAAACTGTTGTAGCTGATATCCCACCATTTTCATCGCGCACAATAACGCCGAATCTGGTGTTTAGCTCTGTTCAAATAATGTTAAAGTTGCACAGTCCGATGGTCTTGAGTTTGAGTGACATCGCTACCTTTTGAGATATTTGAAATTCAAAATGTGAAAATAATTCCGGCAAGCACGCCAAAACTCTGATACCACAGGCTTCTGCAGTAGTGTCAGAGCCATAGCCAGAGTACTCAATGCATTGTCAATGGCAGTGAGCAATCTCCATACAGAAAAAGTAAAATATTGATAAAACCACCCCACTTAGGCACAACCCGCTTTAACAAAAAGAGTATATTAGATTTATACGGTTAGGGTTTTGGATTTCTATTAATTTTGAATAAAACTGACATTTTTCAATGCGCGTATCAGCAAACTCAATGGCCATACGCCTTTGCTTTGCTCCACCGGCCGTTTTCAGCGCATGCGCAGTCGGAACCGTGATGTAGTCTATTAAATCGCAGATTTGTCATGTTTTATACAATCGAAATCTGTTCGATGAGTTTCAATCAATGACTAGGTATATTAGGTATATTATACTTTACTCATACCATTGAAAAGAGCCAAATCAATGCTTTTAAATGATCGAACGATCATGCATATTGGTCTAGTTAGACTAGTATTAAGAAAGTTATGATTTTTTAAATATTTAAAATCGCATGTTTTTTTTTCCTGTAATAAGCGAGTTCAGCATTGTCTGTGCGCATGTGTGGGTCCGACTTCCGGTCGGCGCTGTAGGTATAAACAAAGCCACGTTTTGCACTGATTATATTAAATTGATAATGTTAGGGTTCAGGATTTCGATTAATTTTGAATAAAACTAACGTTTCACACTGCGCGTACCAGCTAACTCAATGGCAGTGAGCAATCTTTTTACAGAAAATATCTCTAAAACCACACCACTTAGAAACACATCGCTTGGTACACATATAGAAAACATGTTTACCAAAAAGATTATATTAAATTGATAAGGTTAGGGTTCTGGATTTTTATTAATTTTGAATGAAACTAACGTTTTGCACTGCGCGTAGTCATGCAGTAATGACGCACGTGGGTTTGTTTATACCGATGACTGTCACTATAGTGTCAACTCCTCCTCCCCTAGATAAAAGATTCACCCGGTACTTGTAGTACACGGGTGAAGACCAGCCTTATATAAATACGGGGGAAAATAGCATTAATATGGAAGTGAGGCTACAGTATGTGGCTCCAGTATCAAATGGCTACCCATATTATGTATATAGCCACAGAGTTGGTGAAATGGGAGAGAATGCAAAAAAGACAAGATGGCGGCCACAGAACGCCGTCGATTTCACTTTTAAATCTCATTAAACTATATATTATATTATATTTTTCAACTCAAAGGTAGCGGGTAAATAATAAAACAGATGTAAAGAATAAATGTTGCTTCTTAGATTGTTAAATTAGGCTCTCAATTCTTTGACCCGTTTTTTCGCCACCTTTTACATAAGGCTGGTTTGCACCCCTACTGCAGCAGTACGGGGTGAATCTTGTATCTACTCCTCCCCATGCTGCATGAAGTCGGGCAACCCATGGCACTTTCCCATTCCAAATTAATAGGGGATTCTATCAGTTCACTCAATTCACAGCGGTTTTATAGTTATTAATACACTAGTATTCACACATACACATACAGCAATAGTAAAAGTAAAGTATATGAGTGTTAATATATCATAACTTAGACGTGTAGCATCGCACATGTGTGTGTCCAGTCACTACAGTGTCAGTGTCACATCGGCATGAAACGTCCAAGTTACTTGCGCATAAGAACACTACCGTAGTGCAGTTTCCTTCTTATTATCCTAGTACTGTATTTTGTTGTCAGTGTTAGTTCTCTATAGTGGCTGTCACCATTTTTTAACGGTCGGGCAAACCTGCTTTTTGTTCGGATTTCCTCCTTCTTATGTTCTGTTAGCAGTAGACGGTGAGCATTAGATGTTGAGCAGTAGATGGTCTAACTCACGTTGCGTCTTAAACCTTCTACTGCTCACTGTCTAATGCTCACCTTCTACTGCTTGTCGATCACAAAAGCGTACCAGAGTGTAACTGAGCAATGTTAATGTATGAAGTGGCGTGGTGGTAAGTGAAGTATATGTGTGTAATATTGTTGATTTCGGTGTATGAGCAAATGAGCCTACCAGTATGCTGTGAAGTGAGCAATAGTTATTTATATGTATTATTTGTATATGGTGCGTGTGATTATGAATACCAATGAACTACCAATGAACTTATTAAATTGTTTGTGTAATATTGTTGATTTCGGTGTATGTTAGCAGTAGACGGTGATCACTAGATGTTGAGCAGTAGATGGTCTAACTCCTGGCTGGTTGTGTTTTAAACCTTCTACTGCTCACTGTCTAATGCTCACCTTCTACTGCTTGTCGAGCAAATCAATGTACCATTATGATGTTTATTGTGAGCAGTAGACGGTGAGCATTAGATGTTGAGCAGTAGATGGTCTAACTCCTGGCTGGTTGTGTTTTAAACCTTCTACTGCTCACTGTCTAATGCTCACCTTCTACTGCTTGTCGAGCAAATCACTGTACCAGTATGCTGTGAAGTGAGGTCTAACTGAGCAATTTCTATATGGAGTGAACGTTGATTTCGGTGTATGAGCAAATGAGCATACCAGTATTCTGTGAAGTGAGCAATAGTTATTTATATGTATTATTTGTATATAGTGTGTGTGATTATGAATACCAATGAACTACCAATGAACTTATTAAATTTTTTGTGTAATATTGTTGATTTCGGTGTCTGTTAGCAGTAGACGGTGAGCATTAGATGTTGAGCAGTAGATGGTCTAACTCCTGGCTGGTTGTGTTTTAAACCTTCTACTGCTCACTGTCTAATGCTCACCTTCTACTGCTTGTCGAGCAAATCAATGTACCATTGTGATGTTTATTGTTAGCAGTAGACGGTGAGCATTAGATGTTGAGCAGTAGATGGTCTAACTCCTGGCTGGTTGTGTTTTAAACCTTCTACTGCTCACTGTCTAATGCTCACCTTCTACTGCTTGTCGAGCAAATCACTGTACCAGTATGCTGTGAAGTGAGGTCTAACTGAGCAATTTCTATATGGAGTGAACGTTGATTTCGGTGTATGAGCAAATGAGCGTACCAGTATTCTGTGAAGTGAGCAATAGTTATTTATATGTATTATTTGTATATAGTGTGTGTGATTATGAATACCAATGAACTACCAATGAACTTATTAAATTTGTTGTGTAATATTGTTGATTTCGGTGTCTGTTAGCAGTAGACGGTGAGCATTACATGTTGAGCAGTAGATGGTCTAACTCCTGGCGGCTTGGGTTTTAAACCTTCTACTGCTCACTGTCTAATGCTCATCTTCTACTGCTTGTCGAGCAAATCAATGTACCATTATGATGTTTATTGTGAGCAGTAGACGGTGAGCATTAGATGTTGAGCAGTAGATGGTCTAACTCCTGGCTGGTTGTGCTTTAAACCTTCTACTGCTCACTGTCTAATGCTCACCTTCTACTGCTTATCGAGCAAATCACTGTACCAGTATGCTGTGAAGTAAGGTCTAACTGAGCAATTTCTATATGGAGTGAACGTTGATTTTGGTGTATGAGCAAATGAGCGTACCAGTATTCTGTGAAGTGAGCAATAGTTATTTATATGTATTATTTATACTCATAAAAATTATCAAGTGTTCGATCGTACCCAGAGCATCCTGCAGTTTCGTAAGATAGGTACTGCGCATCCTATCCTTGGCGCTCATCGGATAGGATGCTGCGGCAGCAGCAGGGGAAGCGGCAGCAGCAGCAGCAGGGGCAGCCGGGACGTCCTCTGCCTGCTCCGGGTTCCTTACTAAGGGTTAGATTTTCACAAACAAGTCGTAAGTCATGTGTGTGTGGGCGTGTGTGTGTGGGCGTGGGCGTGTACCTCATACCTCTTAATTTCTCATATTGACAAGTGGCAATTTGTGTTTTTTGCCATTTTGAATGGCCAATATCTCGAGAAATAATTATGTCATGACTCTGGAAAAAAATAGACTTGATATATGCATATAGATAACACAGAGTCCTGAAAGACAAGTTCATCTGGCCATTATATTTGGAATTATTGATATCTGAAATGTGGGTTTCATGCAAATTGCCAAAATAGCTGTTTTGTGGATCATTTTTGTCCATATTAAAAAGCCTACAACTTTTTAAGTAATCATCCGATCTTAATGAACTTTGTGTCATTTTACTTCTCCTGGTAAGAGCTATGGAACTATATCAAAATATGGTACTTTCTATTGAGTTGCAAAAATGAGTTGGGATACCTATTGTAAGTCCTTAGTGATAGAGTGTGGGTAGGGGGGAAAACAGAGAATTGGCATTCAGCTAAAACTTACCATCGTGACAATCGAACCCTTCCCGGAAGAGCGCCCAGTTTTTTTTATAAAACTGCGGGGCAGTCGTCCCGGAACAGATATCCACGGTGCCCCGCGGAGATTTAATGAATAGCAACATATCGATCTCACCGTCTGCGTTGAGGTCGGACAGCAGGTTGGCCTGGATCAATACCGCAAATAATGTAGGTTCTTTTAACAAGGCTAGATAAATAAAGCGATATCAATTTATATAGAATAGTAAATGGGTCAACTGTAGGTATATATAACAGACACAAGTAAGTCCTTAGTGATAGAGTGTGGGTAGGGCACCTGAAAATACTAGCACACCACTACACCACAAAACCGGATTACACAGTAGCACTATAGACACATGGCGGCCCCAATACTCCTAACGGAAAGAAGCAACATGAAAATACATGAGACAAGTGTACTAACCATGGCAAGGGAAACAAATTCCGATAGAAAAAGAAAAGTTTTTTAAATAATTGATAGAATCCATTTAGTAAACTATATAAGGTGGTACAGTCCAGCTGCCCTCAAAAAGGCTAAAATGTTTTCCTGTTTTACCTTACTAAAAAGGTCATGCATACTGTCTGCAGTCTAGAACCATTGGTGCAGGGCCAAAAAATCAACACAACTTAGTAAAATGTGTTTGAGTGTCAGTGGGGACTGACACCCAATACATTCAGGGGGAGGTTCCCTCTTGAGCAGAAAAGCATGTGTAAGCCACGAGTGGCCAATACGGCAGCCGCTAAGGACCACTTGGTCCCACCGACCTCCCACATGAGTCTGTGGTGGCTTTCCCCCAGATGGTTCAATTTCTTTAAGTTTATTAATGTTTTCATCCCACTCATGTGGCCATTTGGATTTTATGTGGCTGGCTATTAGTGGTTTCAGATCAGAGTGAGGGATCAGCCATGGTTCAAGATCACAGTTCAGGGCCTTCCCCGCAGCCCGATCAGCTCGTTCGTTTCCTTGTATGCCGGCATGGCCAGGCACCCAGCACAGGTGGATATCATACCCATCCTTTGTCAGTTGGTTCATTTTATAAATGACCGTTGCTAGAATAGGGTGATTCGTTTTCAGTCCAGCAACAGCCAGGAGGCAAGAGAACGAATCACTGTATATAACATAGTTAGTGTGGTTGGATACATCGATACACTCCAAAGCGAGAAGGACTGCTCGGGCTTCTGCAGTGAAAATCGAGCTCTGATCGGGCAAATGTACACCAAATTGTTCCCGTCGGCAGACTGCCGCAGCAGCTACCCGGCTTTGGTCTTTCGAACCATCAGTGTATATGGAGAGGTGGTCTGCAAACTGGCCTTGAATCTCTGCATGCAGTCCTTGGTACTTGAGTGGATGTGTACCAGACTTCCTCAGTTCCGTGAGTCGGAGGATAGACGCCCAAAGAAAGGTCAAGGTATGGTGCCGGCGAGTAGGGAGGCAGTGGTCTATGAATCCAAAGAACTACCCCCCCTCCCTGTTGATGATCCATGGGGATCCTCTATTGAGGTATAAGCCGCAGGGCTCACTGTTGGAGCTGGCTGCGCTCCCGTATAGGACGTAAGAAGGTTACTAGCGTGTGTATTCAGTGCCTGTGGCGTCGGAACCGAAAATTGCGGGGATGACCAGGGACGCTGTATAACTCGCATAGTTATGGAGAAATTTCCGAGCAGTCCACTAGGGGGTAGTATTATCCCGTATATTATATGCACTTCTTATTTGTCAGAACCAAATTGAGGGGGCTGAGCAGGGACATTGTATAAATCTCAGGATGAAATAATGATGTTTTCTCATTTCAGCAGAAGTAACCGGTTGGAATTGACCGAAGTGTAATTAAATGGAGTGAGAGTCGCTCGGAACCGCTGGAGCTTGCCATCATAGGGTTTCTAGTCACCTACTCCTAGCCCTTCCCAAGCCTTTCGGTCTGGCGACGGGTAGCTAACTCAGGATCCTGGTAGTGCTCAGTGGATTTGGGAATATTGGGAATTTAGGCTCCCTGCCCAACCCACAATGAACAAGTAAGGGGGGTGAGGATTTAATTAGACATTATATGCCTCTCAGATTCCTGCTTGAAGAATACAAGTATGGGGGGGAAGCAAATTATAGCAATTGGTCTTTCCTCGGATTCCTGCTTGCGAAGAACCCGCAGTAGCAAAGTAAGGGGGAGAGGATTTAATTAAACATTATGCACCTCTCTGATTCCTGCTTGCATGAAACTGGTGTGGATATAGCCATAGGAAGGTCCTAGCGGCCACCTGACCCATCGGGCGCAGACTGAGCCATAGCCGAGTTCGCTACTTGGCCTGCTCATGTAATCGAACCGGACGATGCTGTCTGGCAGGGACGAGTCTGTGTGTACGATGGTGGAAATGCGAGAGAAAGACGACGTAAGTGTAGGAGGTACGAGTTCATGTGTGCGATGCGAAATACGACCTAGTGTAGGGCGGTCGGTGATGCCCGAAAAGGAAGAAAGCAAGGCGGAGATGGAAGAAAAAGGCGTTTATTGGGACGCCTCAAACAACATACAAGCTATACACAAGGAGAGTGCAAAGAGGAAGCTCAGAAGGAGCGATAACGTATAACTTATACTAGGGTAGCAGGAGCTCGGGGAGCTTATAGTTCAGGGGAGGGGCGCCGAGGAGCCCTCCACCAACAGTAAGAGAGAAAGTTGGGGTGGTGGGTGGAGAAGAAAGAGGAGTGGCACGGAGGACGGCTGGAAGGCGAGTGACTGAGGGAGGCCGGCGGGCGGCTTTATAAGGGAGGGAGCGGCAGGGCGAGGGGCGGGGGAGGTGAGAAAGCGGCGGGGCAGGGCGAGAGTGCGAGGGAGAAAGCTGAGGTGCGGATGACAGGGCAGGTGAGAAAGCTGCGCGGCGGCAGGAGAGGCGGGGGGAGGGTCTCTTCCTTTCCTCGCATCAAATGCAATGCGAGCATTACGACCGATGCGCGAAAAGGAAAAAAGCAAGGCGGAGGTGGAAGAAAAAGGCGTTTATTGGGACGCCTCAAACAACATACAAGCTATACACAAGGAGAGTGCAAAGAGGAAGCTCAGAAGGAGCGATAACGTATAACTTATACTAGGGTAGCAGGAGCTCGTGGGAGCTTAGAGTTCAGGGGAGGGGCGCCAAGGAGCCCTCCACCAAAAGGAGGAGAGGGCTCGAGGCGCGCCGGGAGCTCTGGGTGAGGTGATGAGTCCGTGTGGTGATGAGTCCGGGGCCTACGTCGACAGGGATGCGCGCGGCCAGAAAGTTGGGGAGGCCCGCTCCCTGGAGAGCTGCAGTGAGGAGGTGCGGCGAGGGTCGGAGAGGGGGGCGGCGAAGTCATCAGGGCTGGGGGGTGTGGGGATCGGGGGAGGGTCGGGTGGGTTGAGGAAGGCGGTGTCATGGAGGTCGTGATGGTCGGCGTGATGGTCGGCGGATGTGGTGTCTAGGGAGGTTTTGTGGTCAGTGTGGGCGGTGTCTGGGGCCTGCGGCGCGAGGTGATGGTCCCCGGCTGTGTCCTGGGTGTCTTTTGCTGGGCGTGTGGCGTTTCGGTCGGTGGTCGTTATAGGGTTGTCGGTGGTGGTCAAGGGGGTGTCGGCAGAGGTATAGGTGAGGCGCCGGTCATGGCCCCCCGGACTGGCCGGGGGGGCCCGGCGGATCACGTGCCGGGGTCTGGCGCTCATGTGCTTGTTTGGTGAGGCACAGGGCCTCACTGTGCATCGTGAGGATCCTCCTCACATTAGCACAGTATGCACATATGTGCCGGTGTCTGGCCCCCGCCTCGCCGTGGGCCTCCCCGACGGGGGCCCGGTCACACGAGGTGGGCTCGCGGCTCCAGGCGGCGCAGGGAGCCCCGTGAGCCTCTCGGTTGTAGGTGAGGCGGGTGTCGGCTTGGGTCCGGGGCTGCTGTGCGCCTCGGGGAAGGTCCGCCTCTTGGGAGGCTAGTGCTGTCGGGAGGGCATGGGGGGGCGGGCATGGTGAGAACCTCCATTCTGACCATGTTCAAGGCGACTGGGTCGTGCCACCCCTGGGGGAGTCTACCGTCCGCTATCCAGGTGAAGATGGTCTCCGAGTAGCTGCGGACGGTAGCCCAGGGGTAGAGGAAGTTGTCGCGGAGAACTGTGAGGGTGTGGTGGTTCAGGCCCGGGAGGGAGTGCGTGGGGAAGGCAGGGTGGCTAAGGAGGGTGAGGAGGGCGAGGCTGTACTCGTCCTTGGTTGCCTCCCCCCGCTTGACCGGCTTCCGCTCGGGGCCCCTCTCGACGAGGTCCGAGGGGAACAGGTAGTCGGGGGAGATACCTTTTCTCCTCCATGCCCATTGCGCCTCGGCCGACGAGGATGCCGGGGTGTGGTTGACCGCGTCCTGGTCGTAGGGAGGCGCGGGAGCCGGCGGCTGGATGGTGCGGCGGGTGTACCGCTCGTACTGTGGGTGCACCGCCCCCGGGAGCGGTGCCTGAGGCGGGGGCGGTGGGAGTGCTCCCCCGACTACGTGCGCCCGAGGCGCTGGGGTGGGCGGCGAGGAGTAGGTCGCACGCCGGGGCGCGGCGGCCGGAGTCGTCTCCTCGGCGCGACAGTCCAGGGTGTCGAGACATGCGGTGATGTGCTGCAGCGCCTGAAGGATGGCGGCCGGCGACGCCGGCAGCCCAGTCGCCCGAGGGGCGGTTGCGAGGCGCCGGGAGCGAGCCCGGGGCGGTGGGGGCTGGTGAGGCGCCCTCCGGACTCCCCCGCGTCCCTTCCCTTTTCCTCGGCCAGGCATGGTGTCTGCGTCCGTCGGCCGTGGAGAGGTCAGACGTCCGAGGTGGAGAGCCAAAGAAGAAAGAGGAGCGGCAGGGAGGACGGGTGGAAGGCGAGTGACTGAGGGAGGCCGGCGGGCGGCCTTATAAGGGAGGGAGTGGCAGGGCGACGGGCGGGGGAGGTGAGAAAGCAGTGGGGCAGGGCGAGAGGGCGAGGGAGAAAGCTGAGGGGCGGATGACAGGGCAGGTGAGAAAGCTACGCGGCGGCAGGAGAGGCAGGGGAGGGTCTCTTCCTTTCCTCGCATCAAACGCAATGCGAGCATTAAGACCAAGGTGACACGCTGGTGTTCACTGCCTCCCTCCATTTACATGTACTCGTAGGTTAGTGTGCGGCAGGGACGTGATCCGAGCACCAGTCAGAATTTGTTGTTAAACCAAGGATGTTGTTTTGGGTAAATCCAATAAGGTGCAGGCGCTGATCGCGGTGACGTGTTATCACGATTGGATCGCGGATCAGTAGTCAGCTTCCGAACGTCCAGTCAGTGCTAAGTGGTGCTGGACAGGCTGCAGAGATGTGTGGGCTCATGACGGTGTGCACACCACTGGTGTGGGTATCGCCGGTCGGGTGCCACAGTAGGCTTTAATGATATGATCATTTTTTTATTCGGGTCATCTGATTGATTCGGATCATTTGATTGATCGTGGGTCAAGGATTGATGGGGTCAATGAGGTGCGAGGGGTCACCGAAGTGGCGGGACCATTGGTTCGTCGTGGGTCAATGATTGACGGGGTCAATGATTCGGAGGGTCACTGGAGTGACCGGACCAGTGGTTGGTTAGGGCAACCATTGATGGAAGAAATTATTGGTTTCATTTGATGAATTCGAATCATTTGATTGATTCGAGTCATCTGATTGATTCAGATCATTCGATTGATCTTGGGTCGAGGATTGACAGGGTCATTGATTTGTGAGGGTCACTGGAGTGACGGGACCAGTGGTTGGTTAGGGAAACCATTGATTGAGGAAATGATTGAGTTCATATTGATTGATTTGAGTCTTTTGAAGTGAGTCAAGTCATCTTATTGATTCGGGTCATTTGCTGCATGATGCTGGATCGGTGGACCGATCGGGTCGATGATCGATTGAATCAATCACTGCTGAGAACTGATCGGTTTGATTATCCTATACAGTAGTCTAAACTTGGTTGATGGGATCAATCGCTACTGAATTACATGTTGTCCTGATTATCTTGTGCAAGATCTGACCTGTCATGGTTCCCTGCTTTTGTTGCTATTCTGTCCTGCTTACCCTATTTTTAAAACTAATTTTATTTTGTTTATGTCATGAGTTTTAAAGGGGGCCTGGGCGCACAAGAGAATTAGCAGACACAGCCTAGACAGTGACAGGAGGATAAAAGACATCCTTTTAAATAGAAATTTAATATTAATTAAGGGGAGAGTAGAATTAGTGTAGATTACTTAGATAGGTAGCAAGATAGCCGGTTCAAAGCCACCATGTAGATTGGGACTGCCATCCTAGCATAGATTTTAGGGCTGTTCTTGTCTAAAAACAATTACTGTAAACAAATAGATAGGAATGGTCCTCAAGGTGGTGGAGAACTGGAGAAAGACAGAAAACTTCATAGAAAAACTTTGACAGTGGCGATGGGAGGAGTGGCAAATACTGTGGATAATATACGTACGTTAAAAGACAATGCATGGGCATTCGAACGAGAAGGGTACCAAAACTTATAAAGTCTACTAAAAACTGATATTGCTCCACTGTATGGCACTCGCTCTGGCTCAACCGAAAAAGACATAATGTTTAAGAGCTTCCATTTATCTTGGCTGTTTTGCGCAAGTAGAAATGGAAGAGGGACGTTGTAAAAATATACAGATTTTCGGTAAAGAATTATATATTGGCAGAGAGCATTATTAGTCTTGGGCGACGGAGTGGGGAGAAGATTATGTAACCTAAAAGCAATAATGCCCCACTGACATTATGACATGATATAAACTATGTGAGATATATGTTCATACATGATGCCTACAGTTAATGAAGAGATGTTCTTATATAAGAAGCAGGTTGATGAAATGTTCCTCTATGTATTCTTAAAGAATGCAATTGGATAACAAGGACAGTGTTGGTATATACATATATATATATATATATATATTTGTAACTGTCTGCAACTACCTGTCCCTACCAGACCCTGGCCCAGGCACACCCAGCCATACCACATTCCTTAGGGCCACACCCCGCAGGCTGGGATGGGTGGCAACTCCCCATATTAGGGCATTGCACTGACCAGTCTGTAGGGGGGTGTCTGATTGGCTGGCTGTGGGAGGTCCGGTCACCTGACCACCTTTGGCCTATCATGATCACACAAGTCTCATTATAATTATTTATTCAAGAAACTTCTCCAGACACACTGGAGAGGGATCACTCTACCCCAGGCTCTTGACTGAGACAGACCTACTCTAGTGCAGGACCCCAGACACTCTGTCTGATGCGATCAAAATTCATCTATTCCAATTGAGTGTGTACACAGCCATAGGACTCCTGTCCCATGGGTTGTAGGGACTGCTTTCTCTATACAGGCTAAAGAGGTAATGATATCTTGTGTGGCTAGAAGGTGAGGGGTTAGGGTGATGGGTCACTGGTGAGCAGGAGTTGATGCCAATAAAGCACAACATCCTCACTGTCTATCTTTGTGACTTGTCTTCCTTTCTTCCTTAGTATTGGTTAATGAGTTGATAGTCGGTATTTGAATAACAGCATCACAGGTGATATGAAGGGGAAGAATATTGTAGTATTATCTGGTGTTCACGACGGCCAGAACCCAGTAATATTATAATTCGTTCTAGCATGCCCCCATGTATCCCATATTAGTTCAATTAGCTCATTTAACTCATATTAGCTCAATTAATTATTCACAAATGAACTGAAACATTAACATGACAAAGGTACTCGCATTGAAAAGTCACAAAAGTCGTGAAAACTTTGTCAGTGCACTTTATCATCATGTAGCTATGGTCTGGTAGTCCCTTATATATCTTTAGTACCATAATACATAGTCACCTTAGGATATCTTTTGTATTTGGGTCATTCTTTAAAACTAGGCACCATATATTTGGTTTCCACATTATGATGGTGATAATTAATTCTTTCTTTCATTGATAGCAAGTCCAATAATTAATGTTGCCTCTGTGTGTTAGGTGTGCTAGAAATATTACATTTATTTAATCTATCCCATAAAACCTATAACAAGTATGATTCTATGACTTTGGGCTAAAATATGAAAATTTACACATCAAGACAATGCATTTACCCAAATTTCTTTTAAAATGTTGTCAACTATTTTCTTGTAAGACATAATCTTGTTTGCTCAAATGTTGTCAATAAAGTCTTGTCTGACTTTATTGTGTATGCTTAAATGATGCTCTGTGCATGTCTTTGATTTCTATATTATACAAGTGATATTAACATATTTATTAACGTGTAGGAGATCTAAATCAAAAAGTGAAATAGCTTCTTTTTCAAATCTGACATATGCAAAACTTGTAAACCATCATATGAGCATGGATTCTGTTATTATTTGGAATGTTTTCTGTTATTATTTAATATGTTGTCTGCTATTATTTGGAACGTGTTTACTGTTGGTTTCCATGTCAGACTTTAGAGCCCAGTTTCAGAGAATGACCCATTGATCTCCAAAAAACTAATATCAGGTGTAGTGGTCGAATCTGTAGACCACAGGCCTCGCATATTGGAAATCGGGAGTTTGATTCTTGGTCGAGTCAAATGAATAACTTATAAAATTGATACTTGTAGCTTACTAGCCTGATGCTCGGCTTTAATAGGATATGGCAAGGACTGGCTAGCTCAGTGTCAGGATAATGTGACTGAGTGGGACATCAATCAGGTCAAGGTGCTGGCATCTTGATTTCCCAGTGGGACAACACTATAAAGTCATCATGAGTGCGCACTGTCACAAGTTGGTACCTGTCCTGATATGACTTGAGATGTTGCCAGGACGTAAAACTCCACGACCAACCAACCAAGAACTAATTGCAGCTTGTGCCGGGCATGTGCAGACATTGACCGATTCTGGAGAGATCACATCACCAAACTTTCCTAAGGACTACCCCAATAGGGCTTTCTGTCAATGGATGATACGGGCTCCTGGTAACAATGTGAGTACCTTCCTATCATTTATTTATATAAGGTACCATTCAAATAGTACATAGCACTCATGTGTATGCGGGGTATGTGGGGATATGTGGCATGCATGTGGCATTACGGATCGTTACAAGAATTTAACATGTTTTTTGTTAAGGTTTATTCAGCCAATGTGTACAGATTGGCTAGAGGGAAGTCACAGCAGCTAAAAGAAAATACATAATAAAACAAGATACCACATGGAAAAATGATACCAACAAATGCTGGAACAATGTAAAAAACTTCATCCCACACACAAAAAACAAACACAAAATCACACTCTTAGATGAAGGAGGCAACCTAGAAAAACCAGAAACAATTGCCAGCAAGTTAAACACACACTTCTCAACAATAGGTGAAAAGCTATCTGAGAAATTCCATACTCCATGGGAATACAAAAGCATAGAGATAATAAACAGCATTTACACTTGTACAACAAATGAAGATAAAGTCTTAACACTGATAAATAACATGGACACAAATAAAAACTAATGGACTAGACAACATCTCTGCCATAGCAATGAAAGGTGCCCTACAGGCAATCCCCACAGCAATGACAGCAATGTTCAATAGGTCATTTGAATTAGGTAAATTTATTGAACAATGGAAAGTAGTCACCATCACACCATTTTTCAAGACAGGAGATAGGTGGCATATGGGCTACTATAGGCTTATTTCGATACTACAGACCCCATGTAAGCTAGTAGAGAAAACATACCATAAATATAAATGAACACTTAGACAAAAATTGCTTACTAAATGAAAGACAGAGAGGTTTTAGAAAATTCCACTCAACTGTCAAAACAATAGCAACAATGACAGATGACACCTTTTCAGCAATCAACAACAAACTAATTATAGGTACAGTTTTCATAGACTTCAGCAAAGCCTTTAATACAGTAGATAACACAATCATGTTAAAACAACGGGATATGATAGGGATAAGAGGAAATACACTAGCCTGGATAGAGGACTACCTATGGGGAAGACAACAGAGAACTAAGGCAAATGGGAGCTTATCTCCACAACTACTAATCAAATGTGAAATGTCACAAGGCTCAGTACTGGGTCCATTATTGTTCATCATATACATAAATGACCTAGATGTCTGGCTAAAAACAGACATGATTCAATGATACGCTGATGATACGGTAATATACTCAGTAGGTAATAAAGAAAAAGATGTAATAAACAGTTTGAACCATAAAGTAGAACAGCTAAATGACTGGTGCAATGCAAATAAAATCACCATCAATGTTATAAAATCCAAAACACTAATCTTCAAAAACAGTGGTCAGAAAAATCAAGAAAACAAAGCAGCTTCACTAGGTGGTAAAATGCTGGAAATAATAACAGAATACAGGTATCTAGGACTGAGATTAAATGAACATTTGAATTACAATTTTTGCATAAATGATATCATACAGAAGATCAATGGCAAACTATGGTTATTGAGTAAGATACGAAAATATATGAAGAAGAACATGGCTATCCAGATTTACAACTAAATAACCACAACTATGATCTCCAAGAAACATCATGTGATGAAATCCTAGACAGAACAAATCAAATATCATCCTATAAATCGTCTGGTATAAAAGACATCAGTACTGCCTTGATAAAGATGGCAATAACAACACTAATTAGGGAATTCACACATATGTACAACTTAATAATTAAAACAGGCATCTTCCCCGATGCATGGAAAGTAGCTACAGTCACCCCAATCCCCAAGACCAATAATCCAAGATACTGCAGTGAACTGCGACCAATTTCAATCCTCCCACTTCCAGGAAAAATTATTGAACAGATTATACATGACCAAGTTAAAGCATTCCTTGAATCATCCAACTATCTGACCTACCAGCAAAACGGATTTAGGAAAAACAAATCCACAACAGGGGCTCTGGCATCTCTACTGGATGAACTTTTGGGCAACATGGATAAAGGTGAACTAACAATCACTGTCTTCCTTGACTTCAAGAAGGCATTTGATACAATTGACCACGAGATCCTGATGCAGAAAGTAGTAAGAGCTGGATTAGGCAACAAAGCACATCAGTTCTTCACAAATTACCTCAAGAACAGGATGCAGTGCACAAAACTAAACAACAATGAGTCCACCACCCGTAGGGTCAAGACCGGTGTGCCACAGGGCTCCACCCTAGGACCCCTGCTATTCCTAATCTTTATTAATGACCTACCACTAGTATCTGATAGAGCAACATTTACATTATTTGCTGACGATGCAGCACTCACAGTACACAATAGAGATATTATGGCAGCGGCAGCCCAGACAGACATGGTGTTAGATAAGGTGAATACATGGTGCTATGAAAATAAACTAACAGTAAATAGTGCCAAGACAGAGTATGTGATCTATGGGACGAAAATGAGAAAATCAAGAGCCCCTCAAATCCAACTACATATGGGTGGAACCTTACTTCGTGAAGTGGACTCCTACAAATACCTGGGCACAACTCTTGACTCCACTCTAAATGGGAATCGACAACTGGCGAGACTGAATCAAACGCTGGCACTAAAACTGACAACTTTTAGGAAATTAAGGAAATTCATAAGTGAAAACACTGCACTACTCCTGTACAAGACTACAATATTGCCTGTTATAGATTACAATGACATCATATATGAGCTCTTAACAAAACAACAAAAGATCAAACTGCAAAGAATTCAGAACCGAGCACTGAGAACAGTTTACCAAGTCAAGACACTCAGTGTGGCTGAACTGCACAAGAAAGCAAAATTGGATACTCTCTCAGAACGAAGGGACCTACACCTGATGGCACTAATGCACAAACGCGCAAAAGACGAAAAATTCATTGACCGCACAAATAGAATAACAAGAAAAGGAGCCTCCACTCTGCTCAATGTACCACACCCTTCAACAAATAAATATATCGGAGCACCAATCTACAAAGGTAGTGTCATGTGGAATGACCTCCCTATCAGAGTCAGAGAAACGCAAACAATACTTGCCTTCAAAAATGCATATAGAGCCCACCTGGTTATTCAGGCCCTTAAATGACTACTGCAGTAATTACTAGCAAAGCCCTGAGCTGCTGCCACCCCGGATCCTCGCTTGCTCTCCGGTGGGTTTTTCCCCCGTACCACCCACCCCAATGGGCCCCCCTCCCCTGCCACCACCCTTAACCATCATGAACAAACCATCAACACACCGAACATCCTACACAACTATCAATCTGTTTAAACACATCGAACATTATATAAGACAGACAAAATGTCTTGTCAACTCTGAACTTAACTTGTTTTATAAGAAAAAGAATGTAACCCACAACGATTATTTGAGTTGCCCCGAGTATACACCTTCTACTCGGTGCTGCTCCTCATTTTTGCATGAACTACAGTGACTGTTGCTGTACATTATACAGCAGGAGCCACTCCCTTAATTCTACAGGATCGGTGCTGTAACTAATACAGCACAGATCAAACTTATTCTAATAGTAAGATGGCCGGAAGACCAGTGCCCCGGCGCTGACAAATGTCATGTTCAGATGAATAAATACTTTACCAAAAAAAAAAAAAAAAAAATGATGTTACCATACTTTGACTATGGGAATGTAATTTACATGGGTGGGAACAAACAGCACAAATGATATTACAAAGACAACAAAATAGAGCTTTGAAACTATGCCTGGGCCTAGAAAACAGACATCCTACAATAGACATGCACAAACAGGTTAATATTTGCATGCTCGAAACTAGAAGAGAAGCACACCTAAGAATACTAGCTTTTGACGATGTAGAACAATACAAAAGAATGAGTAGAAAAGTCACTAGAGCTGGGGAGGCACCTGTGCTAACAACAGAAATATCCAACTGTGGGTGCTTTGATAGAAGTGTAATAGCTATGAGAATAATAGCTTGGAATAGCCAAAGCAGTGCTCTAAGAAACACCAGAACACTAACAAAATACAGAAAGAAAATTAAGAAAGGTTTGAAGTGAGATATAGATAAAGAAATATGTACTAAGTAATAGATCAGGGATAAACAGTAGGTAGTCCAGAGAACATGAAACACAAATAGGAGACACCATTCTAAACAAATTATAGGCCCTACACAAAAATATAATGAACAATTAAAACAAAATGGAAACACCATAGACAAGTTTACAGAAATTATAGCTTAAAGGAAATCAATCCATATCGATAATGACCACTACTGCACAGCGGCGAAAACAAGTGCATGCACTTAAAAGTTATGATCAGAATAAACAAACAATCACACCAACAACAAAAATGTATTGTCATGGGGTGATGAAAATGGGAAATGTGTGTATGTCTTTGTGCCTGAGTATGTGCATGTGTCTATGCAGGTGTATGTGCATGTGCATGTGTCTGTGCATGTGCCTGCGTATGTGTTTGTACCTGTGCATGGGCCTGTATCAGTGCCTTTGCCTATGAATGTGTATATGGCTGTACCTGTGTCTCTGCCTGTGCATGTGTCTGTGTTTGTACCTGTACATTTGAATGTGCCTGTGTCTGTATATGTGCATGTGTATGTGCCTCTGTCTGTGGTTGTGCCTGTGTCTCTGCCTGTGCCTGTGGCTGTGCATGTGTTTGTACATCTGCATGTGTCCGTGCCTGTGTCGGTGGCCTATGGGTGTGCGTGTGTATGCGTCTGTGCCTTTGTATGTGCCTATGTATGTGGTTGTGCATGTGTATGTGCATGTGTATGTGCTCATGGCTCTGTCTGAGTATGTGCCTGTGTATGTGCCTGTGGCTCTGTCTGTGTATGTGTATGTGAATTTGTATGTGCCTGTGTGTGTGCACGTCTGTGCATGTGTATGTGCATGTGTGTGTCTGTGTATGTGTGTGTATGTGTGTGAGTGTGTGCCTATGGATGTGCGTGTGTCTGTACATGTGTGTGTGCCGGTGCATGTGCATGTGTATGTGTCTCTGCATGTGCATGTGTCTGAGTATGTGTATGTGGATGTACTGTGTGTACCTCTGTCTGTGTCTGTGTATGTGCATGTGTCAGTATATGTGCATGTGTATGTGTATGTGTATGTGTATGTGGCTGTGCATGTGGATGTACATGTGCATGTGTTTGTACATGTGCCTGGGTCCGTGCCTGTGTCCTTGCCTATGTGTGTGCATGTGTATGTGTATGTGCCTTTGTATGTGCATATGCATGTCTGTGCCTGTGTGTGCCTGTGTATGTGTTTATGTATGTGTCTGTGCCTGTGTATCTGCATGTTGCTGTGTTTGGGTGTGTACCTGTGTATGTATATGTGTATGTGCATGTGGAAGTATATGTGCATGTGTCTGTGGATTTGTGTTTATCTGTGTGTATGTGCATGTGTATGTGCATCTGTTTGTCTGTGTATGTGCATGTGTGTATGTTTGTGTGTATGTGCATATGTATTTGCCTATCTAAGTGCATTTGTCTGTACCTGTGCCTGTGTCTGTGTATCTGCCTCTGCCTGTGCGTGTGTCTCAGTCTGTGTATGTGCCTGTGTCTGTGTCTGTGTCTGTAATATATGTGCCTATGTTCGTGTATGTGCCTGTCGCTATGTATGTGCATATGTCTGTGCCTGTGATTGTGTGTGTCTGTGCCCGTGTATGTGTCTATGTTGTACATATGCAAGCGCATGTGCACGTGCCTGTGCCTGTTCTCATGTCATAAAGTGCATGGCTGTTGAGGGAGTGCACATACGGAACCCAGGAACCTGAAGCTGAAGCCCCCCCCCACCCACCCCACAGCTCATAACCTCAGATTAATAAAACCTTAATTGTCATTTTAGTCTGCCTCAGTCTTCGTGAATTACTAATCAGTTTCTATACACCTCGTCCACTGATCATTGGTCGGTACAAATAGAAAGGGTGCTTTTTAAGTTGTGCTTTCCAATTTCCAGATCGTCTCACTGGTCTTCTTGGCATTCAACCTTCATGAGGATCATTACTGTTACTTTGATAGCTTAAAGATTTACAATGGTGATTATACATCAATTGGAGTGCAACTGGGAAACTACTGTGGCAACAGGTTACCGCCAATTACACGCTCATCTGGGACAGACATGTTTCTCAGATTTAGGTCTGATGAAAGCTATATCAGTTCCGGATTTAAGGTAGGAATCTTATGCAATCCATGAAGGAACACCCTTATGATGTGTGTATGTGGTTAATTAATTGAATAATTTGCAATGGTTGGTTTGCATCAAAGACCCTATAATACTAAGACGGCTCACTCAGCCTGTACTGTGAAATCAAAATGATCAAACCCACCACTTGGTGGGCGCTGGCTGTTCTCTTGGTTAAGCAGTTGCTATATTATATCTATAAATGTATATATGAATGTGAAAGATGTGTGATGATGATGATGATGCTGATGAGGATGTGTATTTGTTCATAGCAATTTCATATTGATGTGTATTCATACTTACCTATCTCATGTATAATATAATTGTATGTGTTTATATATGAAAGACCAACCATCAGCCGGGCTGATCAAACCCAGCACAAGGGGGCACTGCGAAATGTCCATTTCCGTGGGAGAGATAGGGAGTGAGCCGTCTTAGTATTATAGGGTCTTTGTTTGCATGGAGTGATGGATGAGCGCAGACTTTCAGAAGAGCAGTGCCTCAGTTCACAAATGGGCACTCCCCAAATATTTATTTCAGAAAATGAAAACTTTTTGATTAAAATTGCATCTTTGAAGTAGAAAAAGGGGCAATGCTAAGGGGCGCTGGATTACGTATGGATGAGTGGAAGTCAGCATGATCTAAGGCCAAATCATTTAAAAAAAGAGTTGGTGATCGTCCTTCTAATCACACAAATCCGGGTTGGGCGGTGTTTTTTATTTTATTATGTAGCAGTCACACTACGACGACAATGGGAGGACGACAGCCCGGCGGCTGGAATTTTGAGAAATCACGACGACATATGCAAATTCGGGCTAAATTGGACAACAATCGGACGACATCCGGACGACATCCGGACGACATCGGGACAACAGACGGGATGACAGCGGGACGACAGTGTCTGTGTGTCTGTGTCTGTGTGTGTGACTCTGTGTCTCTGTGTGTGTCTCTATGTGTGTGTCTGTGTCTATGTGTGTCTGTGTCTATGTGTGTGTCTGTGTCTATGTGTATCTATGTGTGTGTCTGTGTGTGTATGTATGTGTATGTGTGTGTCTGTGTGTCTGTGTGTGTCTGTGTATGTGTGTGTCTGTATGTGTGTATGTATGTGTGTATGTGTCTGTGTGTGTGACTCTGTGTCTCTGTGTGTGTCTCTATGTGTGTGTCTTTGTCTCTGTGTGTCTGTTTATATGTGTGTGTCTGTGTCTATGTGTGTCTATGTGTGGTTGTGTCTGTGTGTGTATGTGTGTGTGTCTGTGTGTGTCTGTGTCTGTGTGTGTATGCATATGTGTCTGTGGGTGGGTGTCTATGTCTCTGTGTGTGCCTTATTCTCACTCTCAGTCTGACTCTGACTCTGACTCTGACTCTCAGTCTGACTCTCACTCTCACTCTGAGTCTGACTCTCACTCTCACTCTCAGTCTGACTCTGTTTCTGTGTGTCTCTGTGTGTGTCTCTGTGTCTGTCTCTGTGTGTGTCTCTGTGTTTCTGTGTGTCTCTGAGAGTGAGAGTCAGAGTGAGAGTGAGAGTCAGAGTCAGACTGAGAGTGAGAGTGAGAGTCAGAGTGAGAGTGAGAGTGAGAGTGAGAGTCAGACTGAGAGTGAGAGTGAGAGTCAGACTGAGAGTGAGAGTCAGACTGAGAGTGAGAGTCAGAGTCAGACTGAGAGTGAGAGTCAGAGTGAGAGTCAGACTGAGAGTGAGAGTGAGGCACACACACAGACACAGACACACACACAGACACAGACACACACAGACACACACATACACACACAGACACAGACACACACAGAGACACAGACACAGACACACACACAGACACAGACACACACACATACACACACATAGACACACATATACACATACACACACATAGCCACAGACACACACATACACACACATACACACACATACACAGACACACACACAGACACGGACACATACACAGACACACACACACACACATAGACACACATAGACACACATAGACACAGACACACACATAGACACAGACACAGAGACACACAGAGACACATACATGGAGAGAGAAGCAACTACAGCTTAACGACAAGACGACAGTGCCGCGACAGTGCCGCGACAGTGCCGCGACAGTGCGACAGTGCCGCGACAGTGCCGCGACAGTGCCGCAACAGTGCCGCAACATCGGCTGTCGTCGAAGTTTTTCAACATGTCCAAAACAACTACGACAACCCGGCGACAGTCGAGAAAGTGTGGAGAAACTGGAGGTGTCGCGGAGGTGCCGCGGCGACACCTGCGCGACACCTGCGCGACACCTGCGCGACACCTGCGCGACACCTGCGCGACACCGGAAGTCGCTGTCGCAGAGCTGTCGTCGCCGCTTGTCGTCGTAGTGTGACTGCTACATTATATTTCTTTCTGTACTATTTATATTATTACACTGTTAGAAAGGAACAGACAATAAGC